>JAVRFV010000424.1:32500-37500 GCA_032716605.1 Paralithodes platypus
ACTTGTGTTATATTATTTATTTTATTTGTTTTTATTTGTTTATTTAGGTTGCTGAAATTATTTTGGTATGAGAAAGTTTGGTACGCTATTATCTGATCCGAATGAGAACAAATATATATCTCCTCTCTAATCGGGTTTTATATATACGGTATATATATATATATATATATATATAGCCTATAGCCCTATACAGTACCGGTATATATATATATATATATATATATATATATATATATATACCGGTATATATCTATATATATATATTTTTTTTTTTCGTAGGTTGTTGAAATTAATTTGGTACGAGAAGGTTTGCCACGCTATGATCTGGTCCGAATGAAGAATATAGTATATCTTCATTCTAATCGAACTAACGTAATCTCATATAACCATGTACCCAATGTATCAAGTCCAACGTAACCAAAAATAGTCTAAACTAACCTATTCCAACTTAATTAACATAAAAAGAACCTACCCTAACCAACTCTGATCTTTCCTAATTGAACTTATCTAACTAACTAGCCTAATCTAACCTAAACTAATTTAACCTACTTAAACCTAACCTAACCTAACCTAGTCTAACCTAACCTTACCTAGCCTAATCTAACCTGCTCTAACCTAGTCTAATCTACTTGAATCTAGCATTACCTAACCTATCATAGCCTAACCTATCATAGCCTAACCTATTCTAATCTACTTTAATCTAGCATTACCTAACTTAACCTAACTTAACCTAACCTATTCTAACCTAAGCTAATCTAACCAACTTTAACCTAACCAAACCTAACCTAACTTAACCTATTCTAAATGAGCCTAATCTACTTTAATCTAGCATTACCTAACTTAATTAACCTAACCTATTCTAACCTAAGCTAATCTAACCTACTTAAACCTAACCTAACTTAACCTATTCGAAATTAGCCTAATCTACTTTAATCTAGCAGTACCTAACCTACTCTAACCTAGCCTAACTTAAGGGGGTGACCTGTTTTTGTTCTGTCCTTTTCTATCTTTCTCTGGTTTGTATCCATTTGGCCCCATTTAGCCTACTGTTTTAAGACGTTTATCCCCATCCAGGTGTCAATTTTTTACTGATGAGCGGTAGCGAGCCAGCATATTTTTTATTTTTGTTTGACAGCAGGCTAAATTTGTAAATTTTTCGATAGAAATTTTTTTCCGGCGAAGCCGGATTTCTTCATATAGTGCTGGCTCGCTATCGGTCGCCAGGAAGAAATCGACACCTAGATGGGGATAAACGTCCTAAAATAGTTGGCTGAATGGGGCCGAATGGATACAAGCCAGAGAAAGAGAGAAAAGGACAGCAATAACAAAAAGCAGGTCACCCCCCTTAATATAACCCAGGTGTAGATTGGAAGATATATGATAAAAATGACATTACAAAGTTCAAACATCAGCCAGCCTTCAGATCCCCGGGGGGGGGGGGGGGGCCTGAATATTACGGGCATATTTTAAAGATTTCGTAGGATATTAACGGGGAGGTGGTCGCTTTTTCTGGACCCCCTTCTTCTTCATGTTTTGCATATTAGTTTTGAGATTTTAAGACTTTCGTTCCAATAGTGTTTAGACTTTGCCCCATGTTGTTGTCGATATTTAGGCCTTTCGTGCCATTTAGGTGTCGATGTGTTCCTGGTGAGCGAGAGCGAGCCTGTAATTTTCGAAAGAACCGGCCTTCTACCGGGACGATTTTCTACCGTAAAATGCACACATGTTTCTTGAAAGGGGTTCATGGGGGTGTTTTAATATATGTTTTTGTTTTAAGCTTGCTGGGGATCTAGCGAGGAAACTAAAATATTATTAATAGATAAATACATAAGAAATAAAACAAGCAGTATATACCCCTTTAAAAGGATTTGACACGAGGTGGTTTGGTACAAGATTTTATACTGGTTAGAAAAAAATAATACCTATCGTAGCTTCATTTTAACCTGACTAGCCTCATATAGTTTTAATCTTTTGCCTCCTTTGCCAAATTTAGCCAAGCCTAACCTAAAATAACCTAACTCACTCTAACCTAACCTAACCTAACGTTACCTAACTTACTCTGACCTAACCTACTGTACCCTTGCCTATCCTAACCTAACCTTTCTAACCTAGCCTAACCTAACCTACCAACCTAACCCAGCTATATATCGGAGGTGGTATAAGAAGAATAAGGGTATAAGGTCAAAGTCCCACACACGCCAGGCAGCCTTCAGATCCCCGCGAGCCTGATAACTCCGCGGGATCTGGATATTCTTCTGTTCCTCCTCATATTTCCGATCATCTCATTTTGTTCTCTCCCGTTGTGGTGGTGTGCTAAAATATACTTCCGATTATTTGAGGCCGCTAGATAATATTGGTCTTTATGATTAGGCACAGTCTATCTATCTATCTATTGTCGGATGCCGTGATCCCCGAAGGGGTGGACACGAACGAATCGCCCCCATGCTCTTCTGTCCCCAGTCAGTTGACGCCCCTCCTCCCACAGTCACGATCCATAATTAGATGATTAGTATGCACGCATTTGCATTCTCTATCAAACCCAAACGAGATAATATCGCGGTATATGATATCCCCAATGCTTTAAGAGTATATATATATATATATATATAAGAATTTCTGAAATGGAGCTTCCTCTTGGGAATCGAAGTCTCACAAGGAAAAGGAGAACCAGCGTAGTAGCGAACATCTTATCTTTATTGGTTACCAAACGTTTCGGAGAAAACAGTCTCCATCTTCAGTGAATCTAAAATAAATGAAAGTTTACATAAGAAATAAAACAAATAATTACATATGTATGTGAAATATCAAGCAGTAAGGTTCGTATGAATATGAACCGAGAAGAGCTAAACATAATAAAACAAAAACTATGTATTAAGAGAACAGCATTAAGCTAAACTTAAACAAATAATACTAATAAGAGAGGGTATACAATAAAGTACGAAAAGAAAATGGAAGGATATTTACTGAGTGAAAAGAGGTGTTGCAGTGGCCGTGTTGTTCAGGCTAGGCTTTAATTTATTATTTATTTTAATTATTTATTTTAATTTTATATATATATATATGTTAGTATAGCCAGGTAATAGATTCTCTTTTAAACAGACAAGGTTAAAAGCAATAGCAGTTTCAGCATTCAGGATTTTATTGTTACAGCTTTCAATAGTTCTAACAATTTTCCTCTGGGGTTCAGAGATGAGGTACAAAAGGTTAGCAAAATTCATGGTGGATCCAACGTTTCACAAGTAAACATCTTGCATCTTCAGGGAATGGAGGGGTAATGATTAGAATAGGGACAAAGCATCATATTTATACAAAATTCGAGGATCAAGTAGTGGGAGGTGGGCGGAGCTACTGGGTGTGTGGTGGCTGTTCATTGGTGGAAGGCAGTCTATTCGCGAGACGGGCACTAAATCTTATCGGTGGTTGGTTGTTGGCTGTGGGTGGCTGTGATTGGTTGGTGTTGTCAGTTGTGTGCTGAGCTTGGAAGCGTAAGGGAGGGGGGCGCGGGGCGAGAGGAGGGGGGGGGGGGGGGGGGGGGGCAGCATGCCTGTAGCGCTTGCCTGAAGGAAGAATTTGAAGGTCTTGTGTTTGGTTGTTGATGCTGGGGTTGAGTGTTTGGATGTATAGAGCTTCTAAAATAGCTAGTCTTCTGGGGTCTGATTCTTTGTCGAGTATGGTGGTTTGTTTGTCTAGGTCGGCGCGAGTTAGGGCAAGATGGTGGGGGGCTTGATAGTGATCTTTTATAGCGCCAGATTGAAGGTGGAGGGTTCGTATATATATATATATATATATATATATATATATATATATATATATATATATATATATTAATAATACTTATACTAATAATGATGATGTCAATACAAAAATACCCCCCCTTTATGCTCTTCTAACTCCATAATTGTACTACCTTTGATTGTAATACTTCAACCAGATAATTGGTACATTTTGCGCCTTCAATTCCCTTACTTTAAACCCCAAGGTAGAAATATCTGCCCAGTTAATTTAATAGATTTAGTCTCTGAAATCCCTAAACTACTTCATACTTTGAGGGGCCATATATTATTTATGTGTGTGTTTATATTATTACCGGTACATACATGTGTTTTATTTGTTTGTTTATATTATTACCGGTACATACATATGTTTTATGTGTTTGTTTATATTATTACCGGTACATACATGTGTTTTATGTGTTTGTTTATATTATTACCGGTACATACATGTGTTTTATGTGTTTGTTTATATTATTACCGGTACATACATGTGTTTTATGTGTTTGTTTATATTATTACCGGTACATACATGTGTTTTATGTGTTTGTTTATATTATTACCGGTACATACATGTGTTTTATGTGTTTGTTTATATTATTACCGGTACATACATGTGTTTTATGTGTTTGTTTATATTATTACCGGTACATACATATGTTTTATTTGTTTGTTTATATTATTACCGGTACATACATGTGTTTTATTTGTTTGTTTATATTATTACCGGTACATACATGTGTTTTATTTGTTTGTTTATATTATTACCGGTACATACATATGTTTTATTTGTTTGTTTATATTATTACCGGTACATATATGTGTTTTATTTGTTTGTTTATATTATTACCGGTACATACGTGTTTTATTTGTTTGTTTATATTATTACCGGTACATACATATGTTTTCGTTTGCTTCCTAGACCTCTATCAAGCTTGAAAAAATACCCCCAAGACCCTCCTTTGAGATGAATTTGTAAATTTTTCGGTAGAAAAATATCCCGTCCAAAGGCCGGTTCCTATAGCTGTCGCTCGCCAGGAAAAAATCGACTCCTACATAGGGCGAAAAATAGGTCTGTCAATCAAATCGCTAAACTACTCTAATGAGACGAACGTTTAAACAAAATCATAATGAGACGAACGTTTAAACAAAATCATAATGAGACGAACGTTTAACCAAATCATAACTAATTGGGTTAAACAAAAACAAATACTTCCCCTTAACTGAATT
>JAVRFV010000424.1:40000-51985 GCA_032716605.1 Paralithodes platypus
GCAGAGAGGCTCCAGTCCTGACGTTCTTCTTGATTTACAGTGTGCTGGCTTAATCATCCAATAGGGTTGATAGCCTCTGAAGTCCTATTTTAACTAACTTATTTGTCTGTTTATATCCGCCTCGCCCCCTCACCTATGGGACTATGGAGATGAGAAATGATGATGATACACTCTGAAACGTACATAAAAGTAAAGTACAGAGGGCGTCCGTTGAAACAGGGCGGTTATTGCCCTTTGTAGCCTGTAGTGATTAACCCCTGCTGTCATTACGTTTGGCTTGCTCTGTGCCGTATTAATGTCTGTCAGATGTTGAATAGGGTGGGTAAGTGTAGGAACATGTTTGTATATTTCACTCGATATGAAGAAGTGAAGCTTAGATATTCCTGATACCCATTCTTGATCAAAACATACTTGGTGCCGAGACATCACTTACTAGCGCGACTGTACCGGCACGTCTTTTTCATCCTATTCAGGCAACTATTAGACGACTTTCTTCAGCTTATAAAGGACCTCTATTCATTAAGACGCTACATACTATCTCAATTAATCCTTTTAGCTACTATATATTGTTCCTAAGCTTCATGAAATCGTTTAAATGTAGCTGATTATCAAATAAGAAAGACGTCATCGGTACAGAAAGGGTTAAGGGGAGATTTCCACTTGAGGGATTTTTTTCTTGACTCCTTTCTCCCTCATGTTTAGCCCCATTGGTTTTCTAATTTTAAGACGTTTGCCCCATATTTGGACGATTTTAAGAACTTTCAACCCATTTCTGTCAATTTTAAGACCTTTCGTGCCATTTAGGTGTCTATTTTATCCTGGCGAGCGATAGCGAGCCTGTAATTTATGAGGGACCGGTTTTCAGCCGGGACATTTTTCTACCGAAAAATGCACAAATTTATCTTGAAAGGGGCTCAAGGGGGTTATCACAGTTTACTCCCCTAGCAGGAACGTCACAACTGTCCACTATACACTGTTCCAAAGAAGCAGGAACGTCACAACTGTCCACTATACACTGTTCCAAAGAAGCAGGAACGTCACAACTGTCCACTATACCCTGTTCCAAAGAAGCAGGAACGTCACAACTGTCACTATACACTGTTCCAAAGAAGCAGGAACGTCACAACTGTCCACTATACACTGTTCCAAAGAAGCAGGAACGTCACAACTGTCCACTATACACTGTTCCAAAGAAGCAGGAACGTCACACACTGTCCCACTATACACTGTTCCAAAGAAGCAGGAACGTCACACAACTGTCCACTATACACTGTTCCAAAGAAGCAGGAACGTCACAACTGTCCACTATACACTGTTCCAAAGAAGCAGGAACGTCACAACTGTCCACTATACACTGTTCCAAAGAAGCAGGAACGTCACAACTGTCCACTATACACTGTTCCAAAGAAGCAGGAACGTCACAACTGTCCACTATACACTGTTCCAAAGAAGCAGGAACGTCACAACTGTCCACTATACACTGTTCCAAAGAAGCAGGAACGTCACAACTGTCCACTATACACTGTTCCAAAGAAGCAGGAACGTCACAACTGTCCACTATACACTGTTCCAAAGAAGCAGGAACGTCACAACTGTCCACTATACACTGTTCCAAAGAAGCAGGAACGTCACAACTGTCCACTATACACTGTTCCAAAGAAGCAGGAACGTCACAACTGTCCACTATATACACTGTTCCAAAGAAGCAGGAACGTCACAACTGTCCACTATACACTGTTCCAAAGAAGCAGGAACGTCACAACTGTCCACTATACACTGTTCCAAAGAAGCAGGAACGTCACAACTGTCCACTATACACTGTTCCAAAGAAGCAGGCCAAAACTCTTGCACATTAACCTCTATAACTCACAAAGGACTAGAGTAAATCCAGCTAATAGGTCTACCATTTGGGAAGGGTCAGCCAGGGAATAGGTGTGGAAATTTATAGACCATTTGCTCTAGCCCTTTTTGAGTTATAGAGGTTAGGGGTCACGGTTTCTGGCCTACCTATTTGGAACAGGGTATAACGCTAGGTACCGAATTGGGTGCTTTGGTGAACAGTGCAATTAAGGGGAGGTTTCTAGTGTGTTGCTTAGACCTCCATCAAGCTTAAAATTACATCCCCTAGACCCCCTTTCAAGATAAATATGTACATTTTTCGGTAGAAAATTGTCCCGGCCGAAGGCCGATTCCTCTTAAGTTACAGGCTCGCTATCGCTCGCCAGGAAAAAATCGACACCTAAATGGCACAAAGGTCTTAAAATTGACAGAAATGGGGCGAATGTTATTAAAATCGCCAAACTAATGAGGCAAACGTCTTAAAATCTCAAAAGCAATGGGGCTAAACATCAGGGAGAAGGAAGTTCGAAAACAAATCCCTCAAGTGGAAACCTCCCCTTAACCACTTGCAAGTTGCAGGCTATAAGGAAATTGGAGCTGTGAACATTGATATTAAAGAGAAATGCAATAATAATGAGAGTTTCTGATGGATAAAAAGTATGATCAATTTGGTTTTGTGTATTTATATATGTATTATGACCGTATTTATGTGTATTTATATATGTATTATGACCGTATTTATGTGTGTTTATATATGTATTATGACCGTATTTATGTGTATTTATATATGTATTATGACCGTATTTATGTGTTTATATATGTATTATGACCGTATTTATGTGTGTTTATATATGTATTATGACCGTATTTATGTGTTTATATATGTATTATGACCGTATTTATGTGTATTTATATATGTATTATGACCGTATTTATGTGTTTATATATGTATTATGACCGTATTTATGTGTGTTTATATATGTATTATGTATTTATGTGTTTATATATGTATTATGACCGTATTTATGTGTATTTATATATGTATTATGACCGTATTTATGTGTATTTATATATGTATTATGACCGTATTTATGTGTGTTTATATATGTATTATGACCGTATTTTGTGTATTTATGTATGTATTATGACCGTATTTTGTGTATTTATGTATGTATTATGACCGTATTTTGTGTATTTATGTATGTATTATGACCGTATTTATATATGTATTATGACCGTATTTTGTTTATTTATATGTATTATGACCGTATTTATGTGTATTTATATATGTATTATGACCGTATTTATGTGTATTTAATATGTATTATGACCGTATTTTATGTGTATTTATATATGTATTATGACCGTATTTATGTATTTATATATGTATTATGACCGTATTTATTTGTATTTATATATGTATGACCGTATTTATGTGTATTTATATATGTATTATGACCGTATTTATGTGTATTTATATATGTATTATGACCGTATTTATGTGTATTTATATATGTATTATGACCGTATTTATGTGTTTATATATGTATTATGACCGTATTTATGTGTGTTTATATATGTATTATGACCGTATTTATGTGTATTTATATATGTATTATGACCGTATTTAAGTTATTTATATATTATCACCGTATTTATGTGTATTTATATATGTATTATGACCGTATTTATGTGTTTATATATGTATTATGACCGTATTTTAGCTGATAGTTCTGCTAAATAGTGATGGCCACAGCTCCAACTTCCTTATAGACCAAAACTCGCAAGTGGTTAATTAGGTGTTAGGGTACCGCTCACCTGTCTCGCCCTGCCCAGGAATGGAGCCCAAGATAATAGCCACATCTTCTGTTGTGTTTGTTTTACCTAGTACAGACTGTTGTGGTCAGGAATACTCGTACACTCAAGGAATAAACAATCTTGACACTGGTGAGCTGTATACTTGTGGGAACGGAATGAATCGGCTGAGACATAGGATACGTCTATATTATCTCAATATTTCGACCCATTATTTTATATATACAGTATACTGTAGCTATATATATATATATATATATATATATATATATATATATATATATATATATACAGAGAGAGAGAGGAGAGGAGAGGAGAGGTGAGGTAAAGTAAAGGAGGAGGAGGAGGAGGAAAGAGCAGTGAAGCAGGCGTACAGGTGAAGGAGAAGAAAGTAAACAAAACTAATGACGAAAAGCACGACAAGAGGACAGATAAGAGGCCAGGTAAGAGGACAGGTAAGAGGACAAAGGATGGGTGTGGCTGACCTCTCTTAAGATAGCTGACCCACAGACAACCAAACTGATGACCCTGGCTGGCGAGGGTCAAGGGTCAGGCGGGGGGGGGGGGGGGGGAGAGAGAGAGAGAGAATATGAGGGAGAGAAGAGGTCTGTGTTTTAGTGTTTAATATGAGAGAGAGAGAGAGAGAGAGAGAGAGAGAGAGAGAGGAGATAATATGAGGGAGAGAAGAGGTGTGTGTTTTAATGTGTGAGAGACAGAGAGAGAGAGAGAGTAGATATTATAAGAGGGAGAGAAGATGTGTGCGTGAGAGAGAGGGAGAGGGAGAAGAGAGAGAGAGAGAGAGAGAGAGAGAGAGAGAGAGAGAGAGAGAGAGAGAGAGGTAGAGGGAGGTAAGAAATAGTATGAGGGAGAGAAGAGGTGTGTGTGTATTAATGTGCGTGAGAGAGAGGGAGAGAGAGAGAGAGGGAGTGGGCCAAAGGTCAAGGGTAAGTATGTTGCTGTGGCGTGAATGTATAGATCTAGGTCATGTTCCCCCAAATTGTGTGTTTATGTGTGTGTGTGTGTGTGTGTTGTGTGCGTGTGTATGGGTGTGTCTGTGTGTGTTCGTACGTGTATGTGTTTGTGTGTGTTATGTGAGTCTGTGTGTATGTGTTTATGTATGTGTGTGTTATGTGTGTCTGTGTGTATGTTCTTGTGTGTGTGTGTGAGTGTGCGCGCGTGTCTGTATAAGGTGAAGGCGAGAATTGATGAAAAAATAAAATTAATTCGCGCCACGTTTCTTGTTTATTTTTAGATGGGTGAAATTGTTTGGGAATTCGTTATTTTTCCTCCGCCTGTCTGTGTGTCTGACTTTCTGCATATATATATATATATATATATATATATATATATATATATATATATATATATATATATTCCCAGCCGGACTCGAACCTCCGACATTCAGAACGAGTGTCTAAACTTTTAATCCAGTACACCACGACGTGATAATGGAATCTTAGCCTTTTCCTATTTATATTAAGAAGGGAAATCCTACTTGGATAATGTATTTCAATGCACAAGTCATGGGATCCATATTCCAGGATAGCATACAGGGATTTTTTACAAGAATTTCCACTCAACTTTGGTTATAGAGACTTCATTATATTTCTCGCCCAGCCAAAAACGAGTCATTAATGTCAAGTTTATCTCACCCTGTGGAGTAGTGGATTAAAAGCTTGGACACTCGTTCTGAATGTCGGAGGCTCTAGTCCGGCTGGGAGTATATAAATATTTATTAGCTCACGTGTATTTGTGAGATAAAAAAAAAACAAAAAAACAAAAAACAAAATATATATATATATATATATATATATATATATATATATATATAGAGAGAGAGAGAGAGAGCGCGGTGAAATTACACAGCGACCCAGTTAGAGCCCTCGTATATCGGTAGCCTATATCTAAGGTAGACATTATTGGAAGTCAATTCGTGATGTACTCAGTGTCAGTACTTCATCTTGAGGTCTTCATCATGTCATAAATATACCTCTGCTGTTGTTAACATACTGATATATCTTCAGTAACCCCCCCAAAACTCAATACCTACAGTCAGTCTCAGTAAGAGTATAATATAGGGTATAGTCTGTTATTGTTTCCAGCTTAACCCCTTCTGTACCAGCGACGTCATTTTAATCATATTTTTGCTGTATTTAGACGATTTTGTGCAGTTTAAGAAGTATCTGTAGTAGTAAGAAGGGTTAAGTGAGATAGTTCGAAGCCTGTTAATTGCTGGAGGCTATTTATACACTGCATATAATCGTCTAACTATAGCCAGAATCAATGTTAAAAGGACGTCAAAATAAATACATAACTCAAATCTTCTTGTAACATTCACCGTCCTATGATTATCATTAGGAGGTTTTCCAATAATCTTGATCACGACTGTACACGTTAGGAGAGGGAAGAAATGGGCCTATATTGGTGTTTGTAGGTTTTATTAATTTCTGTATTCGCGCTATGATTATTATCTCAGTCTCTCTCTCTCTCTCTCTCTCTCTCTCTCTCTCTCTCTCTCTCTCTCTCTCTCTCTCTCTCTCTCTCTCTCTCTCTCTCTATATATATATATATATATATATATATATATATATATATATATATAATGAAATACAATACATATAATATTTTGTATATCTTTCTCTCCCTCCACATCTGTCCAACAAGAGGTTTCACTTGTGCTTGTTTCCCCCAGTATGTAAATTAGTATGCAGATGAGGGCCCTTTTCCGGGTTTTTGTGAGTTGGTAAAAGGCATACGAGGAATAGGATGTTGCCGAGTGTGTGAGGGATGTGTATGTTAGTATGTGTGTGAGTGTGTGTGTGTGTGTGTGTGTGTGTCTGTGTGTGTGTGTGTGTGTGTGTGTATTTGAGTGTGAGTGTGAGGGTGAATGTGTGTGTGTGTCTGTGTGTGTGTTTGTGTTTGAGTGTGAGTGTTTGGTTGTGTGTGTGTGGAAGGGAAGGGGGGGGGGGTATGTGTGTGTGTGTATGTGTGTGTGTGGGTGGATGTGTATTGGTAAGAAGGCACACGGAGAATGGGATGGTTTTGTGTCGGTGTGTGTTTTTGTGTGAGGGATTCGTGTGTGTATGTGTCTATGTGAGGGATGTGTAATTTGTGAGTGATGTATTTGTGTGTGTGTGTGTCGGGGTGTGTGAGTGGGAGGATGTGTGTGTGTTTGAGCGTGAATGTATAAATTAATGTATGTTTTCTCTAGCAATATACAAAAACAATAAAAAAATACTAAGCCATTAATCTTTTCTTTTTATATATGGTATGTAAATACAAAAGGAATCTGAATGTGCGGCTTACGTAAACTGGAACTGAACTCAATCTTTTTAACCCTTTCAAGATACGATGACGCATTTCTCTTCGGTTTTCTGGTTGTTATTCGACGATGTTATTGAGATTAGGAAGGGTGTGTGGAAGTCAAAGGGTGAATTGGGATAGTCTTTACCCCTTTAATTTTCCCTACCAAGAATAGGACGATATCCCATGTTGTCGAGTTGAAAAGTAGGTCTAAGGGAAAGAGAAATTATATGGGTCTTCTCGTCCATCAGGCACCCATTTCCACACTAAATACATCTCTAAAATGTTTTGATGTTTTCTATCATCATGGGTTGTGTTTATTATATATTATGTAACTATAATCAATACTTATTTTGTTGGGTAGTCAAATAAATGTCCATATACCGGTACAGCTGATTTTGAGTATAAACATTCTCGAAAGTCTAAAAATATCGTAAATCAGCCGCCCTCCTCTTGCCGACGATAATCGCTCCATTGAAACTGTTCAGGGGAGATGTGTCGTTTTCTAGATCCCCTTCTCCCTCATGTTTAGCCCCATTAGTTTTAAAATGTTAAGATGTTTGCCCCATTAGTTTGTCGATTTTAAGACCTTTCGGCCCATTTCTTTGTCAATATTTATACATTTCATGCTATTTCTGTGTCGACATTTTTCCTGGCATACGATAGTGAGCCTGTAATTTTGGAAGAAGGCCGGGACATTTTTCTACCGATAAATGTACAAATCAATCTAGAAGGGGGATCTAATGAATGCTTTTTTTTTAAGTTTGATGGAGGTCTGGGAAGGAAACTAGAAAAACAAAATATATATGACAAATATTGGACCCAAAAATAAACCCTTCCCCCTAATCAGTGTGTGATATATGGTTAACAATGGTTTGAATTTATAGTATGGAACTTGATTGAATGCCTGGAATGTATTGTAGGCATAGTAGTGTCAACGTACGGTCGCGCTAATAAGTCATGTCCCAGCTGTCGTTACGTTTGGCTTGCTCTGTGCTGTATTAATGTCTGTCAGATGTTGAATAGGGTGGGTAAGTGTAGGAACGTGTGTGTATATTTCACTCGATATGAAGAAATAAAGCTTCGATATTGCTGATACCAATTATTGATCAAAACATTCTTGGTGCCGAGTCATCACTTATTAGCGCGACTGTACAGCACATTCTCCTTGTTTGGAAGGCTAGTCAGTGGTGGTCATAGCCCGAGTATCGCCATTTAAGGGGGGATGGTATATTTATTGGTCTATTGTTTATTTATATATATATATATATACGGTATATATATGTATATATATATATATATTTTTTTTTTTTTTTTTTTTTTTAGTTTCCTCCCTAGACCTCCATTAAGTTTAAAAAATTATCCCCAAGATTCCCCTTCCAGATAAACTTGTACAATTTTCGGTAGAGAAATGTGCCGGCTATCGCTCGCCAGAAGAAAAAAAAATCGACACCTAAATAGCACGCAAGGTCATAATATTGACATATAAATGGGGTGAAAAGTCTTAAAATCGCCAAACTAATGAACCGAACATCATAAAATTTGAGAACTAATGGAGAAGGGTGGCCAGAAAACCCCCACCATCCCCACCCTTAATGGTCCCTAGGACGGAGGTGACCGGTCAACTCAACCAGTAGACCATTTCAACCAGTACCTCTTAACCAATACGGTCAGGTTAGGTTAGTACTATATTTTGGCACTGATTTGGTTGGTCTAGGTTGATTTGGCGCTGGTTGCGAGCTACTGGTTGAGATGTCCGGGAACCGTTTTTAATATAATAATAGTAATTATTATGTTTTATTTTTTTATTTTTTTATTTTTTTGTGGTCGTGTTAAGAAGGACGCCTAGGCATCATAGAGAGAAAATTAGCTATCAGTTATTCTTTTATTATTATTATTATTATTATATTTGTATTGTATTATTTTATTTTATACACACTTCACTGTATTAATTTGGCTTACAATGGAGTTTTATTATTCGAAAGTAGAAAATCAGAGAACGCCCATTTATACCTTTAGTCCAGCCCTTCAACACGATGTTCGTGATAGGTCACAGCAGATGTATCTCGCCACGCAGATTTCGTTTTTCCTGGCGAGCGATATATAAATTATATATATATATATATATATATATATATATGTATATATATATATATATATATATATAATCATTTATGGAAACACCAAATATCAGGAATGTTTCTCTACAGCACCATATTCTTAAGTGCCTAACTCTTCTAAACACACCTTATGGGGTGATTAATAGGTTCCAGTCCCACCCTACCCTTTGTTCTGTGTGTGTGTGTGGGTGGGTGTGTATGTGTGGGTGTGGGTGGGTGGGTGTAGGTGTGTGGGTGGGTGGGTGTAGGTGTGTGGGTGTGGGTGTGTGTGAGAGAGAGAGAGAGAGAGAGAGAGCACTAAAGAAAAGAACAGGAATGGGAGGGGATTAATGGATGAGTGATATATAGATGGGCTTATGTGAATGTATGTTCATGTACGTATGGATATGTGTGTGTATGCACGTGTTTCTATGTGCGTTCTTGTAAGTAGCCTATAGATAACATATACTGTATAATTTTGATATTGTTAGAAAACTTGATCATTTGGAGGTATAGGAAGATTTACTCAAAACTTCATTAAAATATATAAATATTTAAATATCTTGATAATTTTGAGATATAGGGAGAGTTACTCAACACTTCATTAATGGGGGATTTTATTTATTTTTTCTTACCCCCTTCCCCCCCCCCCTCCTCTATCTCCTTCATGTTTAGCTCCATTAGTTTTACGATTTTAAGACGTTCGCACAATTGTTTTCGCTATTTTAAGAATGTTCGTCCCATTTCTGTTCATTTTAAATCCTTTCGTGCCATTTAGGTGTTGATTTTTGTCCTGGCGAGCGATAGCGAGCCTGTAATAAAAGAGGAGCTGGCCTTTGGCCGAAACATTTTTCTGCCGAAAAATGTACACATTTATCTCGAAGGGCGGTCATGAGGATATTTTGTTAAGCTTGATGGAGGTCTAAAGAGGAAACAACAAACCTATCCTTAAAACAACTAGTACAATCGGGGGTATTAAGTGTTGTCATATATTCCAGAGGTTTTCGCTGAAAAAGTGTTATTGGTATCTTTATAGTTACTGGGAAAAGTGCTTAATAAATTAATGACGTTTCCGACTGCTTATCCCTCAGAGTAGTAATCAGTGTCTGAAACTTTGTGAAATATCTGACAACACTTATCAACCTCGACTGTACAACCTTCGTAGGTGCTATTATATAACACCGTCAAGGGACACTGAACGTAATTTACCTCATTTTTGAGCAAGAAGAATGTCGGCGAACTGTTGAATTCGCCTGTACCCCCCCCCCCTCTCTCTCTCTCTCTCTCCTCATCTCTTCTCCTCTCTCACCGCTCATTATCTCCATCTCCGTCTCTCTCTCTCCTCTCTCACATCCACTCCTCCAGTGCCTCTCTCCTCTCTCTCTCTCTCTCATCCTCTCCTCTCTCGGTCCTCTCCCCTCACTCCCTCCTCTCTCATCTACCCCTTCTTCTCTCTCAAATCCCTACCCAGTAACTATCGTCCAATTAGCTTAACCTCAGTTGTATGTAAAATGCTAGAAACGGTCATACGAGACAGACTCGTAAATCACTTAGAGGAAAATAACATACTTAAAGATACTCAACACGGCTTTCGTAAAAAACGTTCCTGTTTAACAAACCTCTTAGACTTCTTCCACGATATCCTCAACCTCTACGATGAGAGTAAAGCTGTAGATATTATATACCTTGATTTTCAAAAGGCCTTTGACAAAGTTCCCCACAAACGTTTACTGCTAAAACTAAAAGCGCATGGAATACAAGACGGTGTGTTGAAATGGATAGAAAAGTGGCTCAGCAACAGAAAGCAAAGGGTAGTCATAAACGGTAAGGGCAATCTAAATGGACCAATGTAAGTAGCGGGGTACCCCAGGGATCGGTACTAGGACCAATTATCTTTCTAAATTTACATCAACGACATAGATGAGGGTCTCACCTGCACAATCTCAAAATTTGCTGACGATACAAAAATTGCAAATAGCGTACTCTCTAAAGAACAAGTTGACGATATGCAACACAATCTAGATAAATTGTCATGTTGGGCCCAAATTTGGCAAATGAGTTTCAATGCGGATAAATGTAAAGTACTACATGTCGGATACCTAAATGAGAAAGCAAACTATTCGATGAATGGCACTCAGCTTAAGAATGTAAACAGAGAAACTGATCTGGGAGTAACAATTCGAGTAAACCTAAAACCGAGTCAACAATGTTCAGAAGTTGTTAAGAAGGCAAACAAAATAATTGGCTTTATAGGCAGGTCATTTGAGCATAAATCCAAAGAAGTTTATCCTAACCCTTTACAATTCCTTAGTCCGCCCTCTTCTGGAATACTGCGTTCAATCCTGGTGCCCTTATTACCAAAAAGATAATAAACAAGCTAGAACGAGTTCAACGTAGAGTTACCAAAATGATACCTAGCCTAAAGAACAAACCATACGAAGAGCGTCTTAGAGAATTAAATCTATTTCCTTTAACCCAGCGCAGATTAAGAGGCGACTTAATTCAAGTGTTCAAAATCATCAAAGGCATCGACAATATGAACTGTAGTAAGTACTTCACTATCGACCAATCTAATTACACGCGGGAAAACGGTTGCAAAATTATTGGTAAATCTTTTAACTCGCACGAATCTAAGAATTTCTTCTTCAATCGAGTTGTCAACTTGTGGAATGGGCTCCCCGAGACGTTATAGACTGCAGCACCGTTGATTCATTTAAATTCCGCCTAGACAAATATCTCGCATCAAACCCGCGACTTGACTGCGTTTGTAAATTAATAACTTTATCCTCCCCTCAGTTTACTAACCAGATGTCCCCTACTAACTTCCTAGTCCTGCCACGTTAGTGGCAGGGCAGTAGTTCCCTTTCCAATGTTTTCCCTTACCCACTCTAAACCACTGTTTTTGGACACTTGATCCTCAGTGTTTTGG
>JAVRFV010000425.1:0-51894 GCA_032716605.1 Paralithodes platypus
CAGCCACTTGGCCTCCTGAATGTCCATAATGCAAAAGTCAGCGAGGTCGCTAGGTTGCCAATCGTGTCTAAGTGGAAGTACCCGACTGGGAGCGATACCGGGTCCGGGCACCACATTATTAATTGCTGGTACCACACCTGCGCCGGCCACAGGGGCGCGATTAGCGAGACTAAGCCTCGATAAACTCGTAGTTTGTTCACTACGTGGCACATTAGTGACGCATCTGGCGGCGGAAACAGATAGATGGAGCTCCATCTGTTCCAGTCTGTCACTAGGGCGTCTGGCCCCCCTGCCGGCGTTATCGCCCGGCGGGTGAGGTATAGAGGGAGCTTGTGAGTCTCCTCGGACGCAAAAAGATCCACTTGTGGATGGGAGAGCTCCGCAATCATTAGGTCGAAAAAGGGGTTGCTTGAGCTCCCATTCTACTGTCGTGCTCTGTCTCCGGGACAGAGCGTCTGCCCAGACGTTCGCTACGCCTGGGAGATAAGATGCGTGAAGATAAATATCTAGACTGCTGGCTAGAACAAAAATCTCTTCCGACACGAGTAGCAACTTCCTTGACCTCGTTGACCCTTGTTTCTGAATACAGTGAACTGCATTCAGATTGTCCATTCTGAAGGCCACCGACTTGCCCCGTAACGCCGGGCCGTGAGCCTGAAGGAATACAAGGGGACTAGTAACTCTTTGACATTTATGTGAGAGATTTCTAAGTGGGACCAAAGTCCCTGACCCTGGTGCCCCTGATTTGACTGAAATCCCCACCCTATGGTGCCTGACGCATCCGTGTCTACCCATACCGTTGGAGGAGGAGAGGTCCATGACATGATTGAGTGCAATGTTTCCCTCTTCGCCCAGACCGCTAGTAAGGTGTGGATTAATTTTGGTATGGGCCATAATTTTCCCGCCGGTAAGAGTGGGAAATATTTGTTGCCTTCCAATATTAATCGTTTTACTTTCAACCGGCCCAACTTGACAGTTAGCTGAATCCAGTTGAGAGAGCCGACCAGAGACTCCCAGACTCTTCGTGTCGTAGTCAGACTGTGAAGAAACCTGAACAGTTTCCTGCGAAACCTGTTGCGATTGTCCACACTCTGACTCAGAGTGAGAGCGGCGGTGTCCCAGACCAGCCTTATCCACTGAATTACTCTTGAGGGAACAAGGTTTGACTTTACCAGATTTACCTTGAAGCCTAGAGTTTTGACATGATTTAAAATGATATTGACATGTTTTATGCATAATTGTTGTGTCTCTGCCACCACCAGCCAGTCGTCTAGATACCACAACACTCTGATTCCCTGTTTTAACAACGGCATCAGGGCTTGCCGGACTAGTTTCGTGAATAGTCGAGGTGCTAGGTTCAAACCGAACGGCATCCTCTGAAAAACAAAATTTTGGTGCCTGATCCTCAAGGCCA
This sequence comes from Paralithodes platypus, assembly GCA_032716605.1. Lineage (NCBI taxonomy): Eukaryota > Metazoa > Arthropoda > Malacostraca > Decapoda > Lithodidae > Paralithodes > Paralithodes platypus. The sequence continues at coordinate 1,415 of JAVRFV010000425.1, forward strand.
GAAACCTTTGAAATCTTTTGTTGACCGACACGTGCCAATAGGCGTCTGTCAGGTCTAGGGAACACATCCAGCCTCCCGGCGGAAGTGTTAGCCTGATTTGATGAACTGTTAACATTCTGAAAGACTCGTTGTAAATGTGAAGATTCAGATAAGACAGGTCTACGACCGGCCTCATCTGAACACTGTCCCGTTTGGGAACCAAAAACAGTTTGACGTGAATACAGGGTAATCTGGAGGGACCGGGATGATGACATTCTTGGCAATCATCTCCTGGACCAGCGACTCCACCTCTAATGAAACACAATTTGCCGTTGTCGGCTGACGTAAGCAAGGTCGCCGGAGCCACTGCCAAGTGATGCCTTTGCGTGCCACCATCCGTGCCCAGGTTTTTAACGGCCATGCTTGGTGACACGTTCGGAACGACCCAGTTAGCAGACAAGGGTTCGCCGGCTGTACTTCCCTCGGTTCCTCCGGCTTTAAGATAGGCACTGGGAGTGAGAGAGACTTTAGTTTTTTGATGGTGGGTTTGGTGGTGTTGGACGCTTCGCCGGCTGGCTGGTGTGGGCCGAAGACTGGCCCTGCCCCGGCTTATACTGGCCGCGTCCTCTCTGTCCTGAAAACCCTCTCTGTCTATGCCTGTACTGACCCAGGGGGGATTGGGAGGACTTAGGCAGAAGAAACGGCTTAGAACCCCCTGGCTGAGCTTTAGTAGGAGGCTTAGGTTTGGGGAAGTTAAATGCAGGTTTCTTAGCCTGTGCGGGACTGTGCTTCACGGCCTGTGCCATGTTAAACACTGTTCGCCATACATCAGGGGACATTAAAGAAGGAGTAAGTACTGGGGACATTACCACCTGGTTAGCAATGCGATCAGGCAGCTTGCGAACTAATGACATCCTAAGATCCTGTCGTGCTCGCACCCCCTCAAGTAAGGCTGTGCGTATGTCACCTAAGGATTGAATCGACGACTGAAGAATCAGACGCCGGGATAACTCAACTGATCTTCGAGCATCCGCGTCTGCGATTGCCTGAGTAGACCTGAGTAAAGACTTAGCCACCTGCTGAGAAACTATGTACTGTGAAAACAGGCGGAAAGCTTTTCCCCTTAGCCTAAATTCTCTGTCTAGGTGAGTAGGGGTAGGGGTAGTGAATGGGTCCTTTAGTTCACAAAGATTAATCTTAGGGGCAGCTAGAAAAGAAAATAAAGCTGACGGAACTCCGCCGGCAGAACCTACCGGCATGGAGAACCATGAATGTGTATCCTGAGGGATCTGGTGGGAAGATTTAGAAGTGAAAGGGTATGCAAAGTTTTGAGCCTCTACCTCCCAATCCACCCAAGGTCCTGGTCCCAACTGTCCCACCTTCAACACTGGATTAGCTGTCTCGTCTGTGACGGTCTGTAAATCTAGTTCAGGAGTAAGAGCTGACAGAGCCTTAATATCATTAAACCCATCCAGCTTAGACCAGTCTGAAAAAAGTTTGAAGCTGAGGCAGGGGGTAAAGCAGGCTTAGATGCATAAACAAAATAATCCTGATGATAATAACTAGGTATAGCCTTGATATTTACGTCCAAAACATTACCCAAGGCATCCAATGCCCTTAATTTCTTTGACTTATTTCCCTGGATAAACCACTCACGTGGTACCGGGAGTTCCCCTGACAAGGTAGGCTGGGCAAGCTCTGGCTTAGAGGGGTTCAAAAGAACCCATGACTCGTCTGGCCCATAAAGCAGGGGCATAGCTACCTTTCTAAGAGGCGCTTTGTCTAGAGGGGGTGGATTAACATCCGTGATGACCCTGACATTTGACGTAGTGAATGCCGCCGTAGCTGGCTTAGAGCTCCCTGCCGGTGACAGAGTAGGAGGGTTAGGAATCTTAGATAAATCGATTGACGTTATCAGAGGCCGTACCGCAGAACTTGTCAAGGGAGCCCCCAAGTCCATTGTGGGGTTTTCTCGTTGTTGACTAAAGAATTTAGATAGAGCATGAGTAAGTAACCCATCAATTTCTTGTGCTGTAACAAACTGGTTAGATGCAGAACTTTCAGGTGAATCAGTATTATCATGGGCGGCGTCCAGGCCTGAGCCTGACCCTTGTCCATCCCTATCTGAAATTATTGACACTTCATCTTGTTCCTCCCGATCCTCCTGAGAAGACCCCGCCGAGGCAGGGGCACCTTGTTTCCAAGATAAGTCAGGGATAGAGGATGGGGTCGCCGCGTCCCTGTGGACATCGGCTACTGTGTGACTCGTATGAGTCGGACGTGGATGGTCAGACCCTGGTTGAGCAAACCGCCAAACACCGAGGCTCTGGCCTACGCTCTCTTGAGAGTCTGAAACATTCTCAATTATTGAATTTCCTGAACTTTCCGTTTCTAGGGTTAAAATATCAATAGGTAAATCTTGTTTAGGGACAGGCGCTTCACTATACTCTGAGGCTGTAACAGAAACATTTTCAGGTGTAGAGGTACGACGAGATGCACTAGACTTAGGAGAATGTCGAGAGGACTTCCTATGGGAATCCTTTTTGGAGGATTTGTGGCTACGGTGTGACCGCGAACTAGACCTAGATTTGGAAGAATCACCACCATGACCACTGGTGGAAGCTTCAGTCTTACTCTTCTTACTAGCCGGGGAAGAGGCACGACTTGAAGACTGCTGTCTGAGAGGTGACCTTGACCTCGATCTCGCCTGCGACGAGGAGGTGGCTGCCGGGGGAGTAGGCTCTCTCGGGCGTTTAGACGTATCCACAGACGATACAGAACCCTGGCTAGTCTCTGTCGGCTTAAAACCCGTTACTCTAGAGGTACGTTTAGGGAGAGGGTGCTCTGACAGCAACTTATCCCAAAGTGGGACGTTGTCACATTGAAGTGACTTATGTGCGACAATGGTAGTGTAGGCCGACATTTGTTGTCTGACCTCTCTCAACGCTACCGCCGCGGTCTTGTCATTGTCACACAGGACTTTATTGGCTAATTAGGAGCAAAAGGAACAATTAAGTGTAACCCAGAGACCCCTTGAACGGTCTAGACATTTAACACACCTTATGCAAAGGGTATGCGCAAAAATCGGGATACCCGCGCAAGTAGGGGTAATGCACAGGGCAAAAACTGGGGCCACAGTAGCCATGACAGAGACTGGTGTGAGGAAACTACCGCCGGGTCTGTATTGGTCCGCCGGAGCTCAGCTCTGGAAAAATAAAGACAAATTTCCAGGAATTAATGCTCATAAGGTTAACCCAAGTGTTCGCATACAAGTGTTAATAACCCGCCGGGTAACGGGATGCAAAGACACAGCTAACACATCTCGCTACGCGGCGGGGTGTAAAGAGGCTAAACAAATCTTTTTAGCTAAAGAACATGAAGAATACCCTCTGATATAATGGTCCAGTATGGCACTTATAGTCTGTAGGAGGTGGTGACTGTCTCAAGATTCAATTTTGTAACAAAGCCCCCCTCATAAAGACGCCGGCCCTTGAAATATTTTAGTAGAATAGCCCAGGGCAGGAATATACGAGATCTGATTTTTTAACGAATTGTCCCAAAAGATCGTCGTAAAAATAGAAGGCGGCGATACTGAATGTATCACCAAATTAAGGTTAATCGAAATTGAATTTGTTATAAATTCCTTAGTTCCTCCACTTAGGAGCACCCGCCGGGTGTGGGAATCGATTTGGTTAAACCTCACTGTACCTTCAATTGCCGTAAGAGTAAAGGCAGCGATACACAGAGTATCACTAAAATGGAATGGTTAACTATATGAGACCTAAGTCGTTTATCCCACCCTGCTCAGGTGCACCCGCCGGGTGAGAAGTCTAAAAGTTAACCCCACAAGTTCCTGACCCCACTTCTTTGTAAAAGATCGCCGGGGAGGAACGCCTAAACAACAGCTAGGTTTTCCATGTGGTTGTCGTAAACCAGGTAGAAAAAACCTATAAAAACGAATGTTCGCAAGAACGTCGTTTTTTATATATATCTATATATATATAAGGATGGGTACAGCCATCCCGCCGCCTGAAACCAGGCACCCACAGAGACGCAGTCCTGGAGAGCCACAGACACCTCCCCACGCCGGGGAACCAGCCAGAGTTAAAAACCACGTGTGGCCCAACACTGCTCATCGGTCAGGATTTTTCATGGTGAAACCGAGAAAAAACCCGCCGGAAGGCAAGCCCCACCCTGAACAGACACCATCTGAACAATACGACACGAGGAGAGTCACGCACGACTAACCAAGGTCACAACATAATCCGTGGAATTAGCCAATACACAACTAAACCAGGAAACAATTATAGTCCGAGGAATTAGCCAATACACAACTAAAACCCGGATACACATGACACAGTAGGGCATATTTATAAAATAAATAATAACACTAGACATGTGGCAAAGCTACGAGCGGCTGGCTAGGCCTAGGTAGACGGCATGAAAATAGTTGAAATATAAACACACATTGGAATATCACAACAGGAACCACCGCCAACACACCACCGTAGCGATAACTTCCCACCCCGGGAAGCCTGACACGGACCCAGAAAAAACTTCACTAAGTGAAGAAAAATACGCTGGGAACGTCAGAAAACACACAGCTACCTCATCAGAAGGATAAAAGGCAGCAATAATTAACGCGTAATGAAAGCCGCCTGCATCACAAACTAACACAACTGTGAAAAGTTCACGTGTCCACAACAGGACCACGAGGGTACATCCGAAATAGATGCCACATACACACGACCCAAAATACACTGCACTGCGGGCAACCAGCCCAGGACACTCCTGCTACGCATATCCTAACCTTACTCGATACATCCTAGAGTAAACAAATGAGAAAAAACTCACTAGGGACGCAACGAATGCGGAACCAGCGGAGCCTGGAAGGTACGTCCGGGCAGGCTGAGCGCAGAGCAAAGAAGGAGGAATGACGCCTGAATCAGCGTCTGGTCAGAAATCCACACAAGTACATCCACGATATGATGGAAAGCTTATTGGATAGTTATTCTTATTTTCTTTTTGTTTTTATTTTTTACAAAGTTTTTTCGTAGTGAGAACCCAATTCATAATGACTGAAGCCATGAGTGAGGTCACGTGCGCTCATGATGAAGGCTCCTCAATTTTTAAATGCTCTGCGCGGTAGATTCAAACTACGGCGGATTAGTGTTTGAAGAGGATGCCTTATGTAATAGGCATGTTCGTCAATGATGGAGGGGCCACTAATAAATATAGTACTGTAAAAATATCTCTGTCCATATTGACAGCAGTAAATTGAGAAACGCCTATTTGGTGGTTATTCTGGGTACGTGGGCAACCATGATGTAACCTTTGAAGGTGGCCTAGTCCTTCGGCCACACCTTGGTGTCGGTGATAACTTTGGTGCAAACGAATGCCTTCTGGGAGCCGACATCCTAATGTCTCATCGTGCTACCATTGTTAGGAACACTGATCCCCCTTACCTTCTATTGCACGATTTGCATGTGACTCCCATTCCTCGAGTGAGAGTCCAGGTCCCCGTCACCATTAACGGGAAGCTTGTTATGGCCGATCTTGACACAGGAGCTACTTGTCTTGTCCTCACTCAAAAACTCGCTAATGAACTAGGTGTGCCTGTTGGTAAACTACCATATAAACGTGGAATACAAGGCGTTTCTCATACTGATTTTACTGATGTGTATTACCCTAATGTAACTGTTAGTGTCTGTGGAGTTAAGAAAGTTGTTGATGGAGTGCCTATTGGTTCTTTGGCGAATGAGGCAACTTGGCGTGTCTTTCCTGTCATCGGCATGAACATTTTGAAGGAATTGAAAAAGATTCGACTGACTTCATGGTCATGGAATCCTGGAGGATGAAAAGTTTGTGAATGATTGCAAAGAAAAAAAAAAATAATATATCCATAGTATATTGGGTGTGTCCAATGAGCCATCATCTCTAAAGAGTACTGTAATGAGAAAACAGGTGCCAAAAAAAAAAAAAAAATCTAAGAAGCACGGTAAGGGAAAATAAAATGTTTGGTACTTACTGTATTTCCGAAATCAGCCTACCATAAATGTTTTCATAAAATTTGAAGCCTATTCTTACATAGCCTAATATGCCCATTGTAAAATTCATATGTAAATTTGTTTCAACCACCGGAAATGCATTTTATACGCAGTACGATCTAAGATGGTCAGCTACCTGGAAGTCAATGAGGGTCAACATATGGCTTTAGACAAGGCCGCTCCTGCCTTTCACAGCTACTATCACACTACGACAAAATCCTACAGGTTATTCAAGACGGAGAAAATGTTGACGTCATATACCTAGGTTTCGCCAAAGCTTTTGATTAGGTGGACCATGGGATTCTTTTACATAAACTCAAATAACTTGGGATATGTGGAGATCTTGGAAGATGGCTTCACAGTTTCATCACCAACAGAAAACAAAGAGTCACGGTTCAAGGAAGCCTATCAGAAGCAAGCGGTGACATCAGCGCTGTACCACAACGATCAGTTCTGGGACCTCTCCTATTTCTCATCATGATAGGAGACATCGACAGGGACCTGGAACACTCAACAGCTACATCCTTCGCAGACGACACCAGAATCATGAAGAAAATCACCACACAACACGATGTCCAGCTACTACAACAAGACTTAGACAAAATCATGAAGTGGGCAGAAGAAAACAACATGGCCCTAAACGGAGACAAGTTCGAGCTTCTAAGGTACGGTAATAAGAGAGCACTACATAACTCCACCAACTACAAAAGTGGACAGCAAGAAATTACTGCCAAGGACACAGTGAAAGACTTGGGAGTAAATATGGGCAGTGACGCCACTTTTTCCCATATTACCTAAGCCACATCAACAGCAAAACAAGATAGCAGGCTGGATCTTGAGAACCTTCCATACAAGAAATGAGAGGTGTATGTTAACCCTGTGGAAGTCACTGGTCCTACCACGACTTGAGTACTGCTCTCAGCTCTGGTCTCCCCAAAAAGTAGGAGAAATAACTGAAATTGAAGCCACTCAGAGGACATTCACCAGTAAAATCCATGGGTTTCAACACTTTAACTACTGGGAGAGACTCAAGGAGCTGCAGCTGTACTCTCTTCAAAGACGCAGGGAGAGATACATCATCTACGTCTGGAAGATTTTGGAAAAAAAGGTACCAAATCCAAACATCCAAGAGACTCATCACCAAAGGCGAGGGAGGCTGTGCTATGTGAGGACTACGCCGGGATCAACACAAAAAATGAAATCCCTGATCCATCACAGCCTTGCATACAATGGAACCAGACTGTTCAACTGTATTCCAGCCTCTCTCAGGAACATGACCGGGGTGTCTCCCGACACCTTCAAAAAACATTTGGACATGTGGTTGGCCAAAATACCGGACCGGCCACCAACACCAGGATACCCCAGCGCCAACTCCAACCGACTTCTGGACTGGAGCGGGGAAGAAAGGGAGCTGCCTGGTCGCAGTGGAGCCCCAGCTCAACTGTATTGCTAATGGACGGAATACTTCAAAGTGTATCAAAGTGTAAAGTGTAAGTGAGCACTGTATAAATTATATAGCACTGTAAAAATATCTCTGTCCATATTGACAGCAGTAAATATTTTGAGAAACGCCTATTTGGTGGTTATTCTGGGTACGTGGGCAACCATGATGTAACCTTTGAAGGTGGCCTAGTCCTTCGGCCACACCTTGGTGTCGGTGATAACTTTGGTGCAAACGAATGCCTTCTGGGAGCCGACATCCTAATGTCTCATCGTGCTACCATTGTTATGAACACTGATCCCCCTTACCTTCTATTGCACGATTTGCATGTGACTCCCATTCCTCGAGTGAGAGTCCAGGTCCCCGTCACCATTAACGGGAAGCTTGTTATGGCCGATCTTGACACAGGAGCTACTTGTCTTGTCCTCACTCAAAAACTCGCTAATGAACTAGGTGTGCCTGTTGGTAAACTACCATATAAACGTGGAATAGAAGGCATTTCTCATACTGATTTTACTGATGTGTATTACCCTAATGTAACTGTTAGTGTCTGTGGAGTTAAGAAAGTTGTTGATGGAGTGCCTATTGGTTCTTTGGCGAATGAGGCAACTTGGCGTGTCTTTCCTGTCATCGGCATGAACATTTTGAAGGAATTGAAAAAGATTCGACTGACTTCATGGTCATGGAATCCTGGAGGATGAAAAGTTTGTGAATGATTGCAAAGAAAAAAAAAAAAAAAATATCCATAGTATATTGGGTGTGTCCAATGAGCCATCATCTCTAAAGAGTACTGTAATGAGAAAACAGGTGCCAAAACAACAAAACAAATCTAAGAAGCACGGTAAGGGAAAGTAAAATGTTTGGTACTTACTGTATTTCCGAAATTAGCCTACCATAAATGTTTTCATAAAATTTGAAGCCTATTCCTACATAGCCTAATATGACCATTGTAAAAATCATATGTAAATTTGTTTCAACCACCGGAAATGCATTTTATGTGCTGTACTGTATTTTATATTATAGGTTTGACTCCTGTAAGGAGATAAAGAAAACCTAATATTTAGTAGTGGCCCCGTAATCATTGACGAACATGCCTATTACATAAGGCATCCTCTTCAAACACTAATCCGCCGTAGTTTGAATCTACCGTGCAGAGCATTTAAAATCTGAGGAGCCTTCATCATGAGCGCACGCGACCTCACTCATGGCTTCAGTCATTATGAATTGGGTTCTCACTACGAAAAAACTTCGTAAAAAATAAAAAATAAAAAGAAAATATGAATAACTATCCAATAAGCTTTCCATCATATCGTGGATGTACTTGTGTGGATCTTTGACCAGACGCTGATTCAGGCGTCATTCTTCCTTCACTGACATAGCAAGTAAACCAAAATCCTTAATACATCAACGAATGGGAAGGGGATGGTCGGGAGGGCCCCAGTCGTCAATGATTACGGGGCCACTACTAAATATTAGGTTTTCTTTATCTCCTTACAGGAGTCAAACCTATAATTTATTAGTGGCCCCTCCATCATTGACGAACATGCCTGATTTCTAAGACTGGAGGGGGACATTCGTAATCATATCATAACTCTAGAAAAGCAGATAATCAAACAACCACATAGTATTCTTACTTTTGTAAAAAAGAGATATTCGGGTGCATAAACCTTATACAGCCTAAATCTTCAAAAAGGGGTACAAGCAGGAGCGTGCTTCAAAGAAGCCTGCTTGAAAAAGGGTTAACTCTGAGACTCTGTGCACAGATCTGCTAGTTAAGAAGGCACCCCACTTAAAGTAAGTGGTGAAAACTAAAAACTTATAAGTTTACATGTACACATATAAACCCCATTAACTAGTGGATATATTCCTAAAAATATAACCAAACATAAATGAATTCTTGTACATTCGTAGAAGTACTGAACTCGTGTACTTATGCAGAAGTAATTACTGCAAAAGAAAAAGTCGTAGTTGCCACTACCGAGATTTCTCAAAAATCTATTGCTTCACAGCCAAAGCTACTTACAACAAGAATTGTCGTAACACTACTATTGGCTTTTAGCACAATTTCCTGCAATGAATACTACAGAGAAATTTTAAAATACAATGCCTACAACCAGTATCACAGCTCGTATGTTCCGAACACATACTCCGGAGGGGTCTAGGATGTCCTATGTCACACTGACTGCACCCTTCCCCCCCTTTTTCTTGAAATTAAACAAAACGTGACTAAAAGGGCCACCTAGACCCTCTGCCGTAAAGCTATACATGGCAAGGAAGGTTTGTCCAGAGCTACTGAAAGGTATCGAGGCAAAAACTCCTGATTAGAGGCCCACAACTGTGTGGACGTAAAAACTTCCACCGACAGATTATTAAGGAAACGTAAAGAGGCTGTCCCCTTGCGTAAATCGTGGGTCTTACCCACAACGCCGGGATGCTTCTCTTTAAAGTCCTCGACCAAGAGAGAAGCCAGTGTACGCTCCATCAATCGTTCACCCGGACTTGCGACCCATAAAGCACCCTGGTGATTTAGAGGTGCCACTCTTAAATATTTGGTTAGAGCTTGCACTGGGCAAAAAAGATGGTGCACCTTTCCCCTGTTTAACGCCGGCACCGTGAACTCTGAAAACACGTGTTCACTGTGCTCAATCTCGGCTATGAATCCTGGGGAAGGTGCAATGTGAATACACTCATGAAGCACCTGAGGCAATTAGGTGCGTTGCTCATCGCCGCCAGCTCAGATACTCTGTTCCCGGTAGCCAAAGCCATAAGGAAAACTGCCCTTTTGTAAAATCTGCAGTCTTTGGTACATACAGGAACGAGAATAACGACGATGCTTTGTCCAGAGACCATGTAGGCCTGAGCTGACGGGGAGGTGGGCGGAGTTTAAAACCTGCCCACATAAATCACTTTCAGATAAATGTTTCTGCATGAACAGATAAATTAAATAATAAACAACCAACGCCACCGAGGGCACAGTTTGTTTTGTTCTAAGAATCCGAGACGTAAAAGCTTTCCAATGCGATTGAAACTGTCGCTTTGTAGACTGGGTATATTGATTCGTGAATATCTTGGTCACGTCGCTACCATAAGGTGCTAGCCACTTGGCCTCCTGAATGTCCAAAATGAACAAATCCGCGAGGTTTCTAGGTTGCCAATTGTGTTCTAAGTGGAACAACCCGACCAGGAGGGACACTGGGTGCAGGCACCACGTGTTCAAATGCTGGTACCACACTGCGCCGGCCACAGGGGCGCGATTAGCGAGACTACGCCTCACTAATCCTGTAGTTTGTTGACTACGTGGCACATTAGAGACGCGTCTGGCGGCGGAAAAGAGATAAATGGAACTCAACCTGTTCTCGTCCGTCATCAGAGCGTCAGGTCCGCCCGCCGGCGTTATCGTCCGGCGGGTGAGGTACGACTGTGAAAATCGCCATACACCTTGGCTGTGGCTGTCCCTCGCTTGCGAGCTCGGTATACTCCCTGAACGGGAGCCCTCGTCCGAGTCCCGTAAAGGTTTATGATAATTAAAAGCTCCCATAGCTCATTAACACATTGAAAGCAGAGCTGGTGAGCAAAATCATAAAGTATACTAATTAATTGAATTTATATTTAATTGTATTAAAATAAATTACTATAAATAAACACAATATTATCATAATATAATCATAGAAAATATATATGGTTATTATGATTCAGCTATTAAATTATTTCATTAACAAATAAAAATAAGATAGGGCTACCTGAGCTTAACGGCGTTGAACATACAGCAATGAGAGGTTCAAGTGCCGACACGACAGAGACTGGGGGAAAACTACCCCGCCCCCGGGAACTACCTGGTCACCTGGTGCAACACCGGTAATCCGCCCTGGAAAGAGAATTTTCCGGGGATTAATGCTCATAGGGTTACACCCAAAAAACGGTACAAAATATGTGCCGCAAAACTGCCGGTCAACGAACCGTAGCACTCCACCACTACTTTTCGTTGTCCTTTAGTATCATATTAAAGATTTCAGCATATCTTTACCTGTCCAGAAGATTTAAGCATATATTCTGAATCCTCATGAAGATGAAGCATATCTTTATTAAAGATGAAGTCTTTCAAGTATCCCTTTACACTTGAAACACTAGTAAGATTCCGGCATCTTTTTATCCCATAAAAAGTCTAAGCCTATGTTAATCTCTACTCTGGCGTCACCCAGAAGCCCTCATAGATCGCCGTCTTGAAGGCCGTGATACCCTATTGTATCAATCAATTGTTTGGCAAATTATCGCGAATTGCAAATCAGTTAATAGAACCACCCAAAGGTACAACTGCCGGGTTTTATATGCAATGTCAAACCAATTGTACCTGCCCCAGACCTCTTTGTAAAAAGGTCGCCGGGAGGGAAAGACTAAACAAACAAACGGCATTGTTTCAAAGGCTTATTTCAGCATATCTTTTATCTGTCCAAAAGAATTAAGCATAACTTCTTAATCCTCATAAAGATGAAGCATATCTTTATTAAAGATGAAGTCTTTCAAGTAACCCTTTACACTTGAAACACTAGTAAGATTCAGGCACCTTTTTATCCCATAAAAAGTCTAAGCCTATCTTAATCTCTAATCCGGCTTCTCCCAGAAGCCCTCATAGATCGCCGTCTTGAAGGCCGTGATACCCTATTGTATCAATCAATTGTTTGGCAAATTATCTCGAATCGCAAATCCGTTAATATAACCACCCGAAGGGACAACCGCCGGGTTTTATATAAAAGGAGCCCAATGGAAATACGCCTAACGGCCTTATTGGGCTCTCCTTAGTTGGAATTATGCAAGGCTGGTACATGTCATATTTATAACATACTATGTGGTACCAACTCTGTAAATTGCTAACTGAATAAATATTATTATTATTATTATTATTATTATTATTATTAATGTCAAACCAATTATACCTGCCCCAGACCTCTTTGTAAAAAGGTCGCCGGGAGGTAAAGACCAAACAAACAGACAGCATTGTTTCAATGGCTTTGAAAAGCAGAGAAAACCAAGGCCAACAGGTGTCAGCCTGATCACCTAGAAAACTGAGTGGAGCCCCCCTCGACGGGAATAACTCAGGAAGCCTGATCCCAGGCTCGACCATAGAAAACGCAGTTTCTGATGAGCCCTCAAGCGACCAAACTCGTTGGGGTAACTTACCTATTTTAGCCATCCTGACTAAAACTCGGTAAACAAAAACGGTGTTCTCGGAGCAACGAGAAAAACGCCGGAAAGGTAACCCACACTAAACTATACATTACAGGAGGGCGTAATGCATAAAGCAATGAATAACACAGGAAGCCTGCTCCCAGGCTCGACCACAGAAAACGCAGTTTCTTACGAGCCCTCAAGCGACCAAACTTGTCGGAGTAACTTACCTATTTTGAGCCATCCTGACTAAAACTCGGTAAACAAAAACGGTGTTCTCGGAGCAACGAGAAAAAACGCCGGAAAGGTAACCTACACCAAACGAGACATTTTAACACATTTCATACAAAGGGTGTGCGCAAAAATAGGGATACCTGAACAGGAGGGCGTAATGCATAAAGCAAAAACCGGGGCAAAGGTAGCCATGACAGAGACTGGTGGGATAATTACTCCAGGTTCTGCATAGACCCGCCGGGACCCAGCTCTGGAAAAAAGAAAATTTCCAGGTATTAATGCTCATAAGGTTATAATAATAATAATAATAATAATAATAATAATATTTATTCAGTCAGCAATTTACAGAGTTGGTACCACATAGTTTGTTACAAATATGACATGTACCAGCCTTGCATAATTCCAATTAAGGATAGCCCAATAAGGCCGTTAGGCGTATTTCCATTGGGGTCCTTGTGGGATTAGGTTAGCTGGGGAAAAGGGGAGGATAAAGAAATAGATACTTTAGAGAAAGTATTTCTAGGGGGTTATTTTAAGATACCTTACATCCTATAGTAAATATCAGTAATCCGTAATCAGTAATAATTTCAGTTTGGTTTGTCTATCTCTTATGTCGTATTTAGTAGTAGACATAAGCTTGGTGCTCCCTTCTCGCAGCTGTCCGGTTCAGGTGTTCCTTCAGGCTACGTCTGAAGGAATACAGTGTTCTCTTTTCACGGACTGACTGGGGTAGGTCGTTCCAGTCTTTGATGGCAGTGAAGAAGAATGTTTGCTTACCCTGTCCTTGGATTCTCGGTACCTTAAAATTAAACATCATGTTTCTTGTATTATGTCCACTCCTCTCATTTGCTTTAACAAAATAATTCTTTAGATACTCTGGAGCTCTGTCATAGAAAATTTTGAAGGCATTAGTTAGCCTGATTTGTTTGGCCCTGTCAGAGACATTGAGCATACCTAGTGACTGAAGTTGTTCCTGGCCAACATGTGATCTGGGTCCTAGGTTCAGCATGAACCTAACCATTTTATTTTGAGTGACCTGAAGTTTGTGCTGTGCTGATTTAGATGATGCAGAGTACCAGGATGACACAGAATAGTCAAAATGACATTGAACAAGCGCTTGGCAGAGGGTCTTTTTGGTCACCGCGGGCAAGCATCCCACCTGTCTATACAGGTATTTTATACGTGCTCTACACTTACTCAGGATAGATTCCAAAATTGTTTCACCTGACAAACTCGCGTCCAGTTTCAGTCCGAGATATTTAACTTGTGACACTGTTGTTATAGGAATATCATTACAGTTGACCGAGAAGCCCACAATGTCTTTCAGTTTGCGTTTTGTTCCACATAAGATGGCTTCTGTCTTGCCCAGGTGAAGAGATAGTCTATTGTCCACTAGCCATTCACTACATGATGCTAGTTCTTTGGAAAGTGAAGCGGCAATACTTATTGGGTCTTTTCCTGAAACCAGAAGCACGCTGTCGTCTGCATACAGTAATAATTTACATGAGACGCTCAGTTCCATGTCGTTCACATAACAGAGAAAGAGTAAGGGACCAAGGATGCTTCCCTGCGGGACCCCACAGTTAATTGGCATAGGATCAGATATATTATCATCAATTTTGACTCTTTGGGTTCTACCACTAAGATAAGATTTAAACCAGTTTACAGACCCTATGCCCATAGCTTGTAGTTTATTACATAGGATATCATGGTCTACTGTGTCAAACGCTTTTTGTAGATCAAGAAGAACCATACCGGTGTAGTTACCTTTAGACATTTCTTTACGAATGTGATCCGTTAAGTGGATGAGACAGGAGTCTGTCGAGTACATGCATCTGAAACCTGATTGAAACTTATAGAATAGATCATTTTGTTTGAGGTAGTGTTCAATTTGGGTGTATACCGCTCTTTCAAGGATTTTAGATACAATACATAATATGCTAACTGGTCTGTAGTTGCCAACTTCTAGTTTATTTCCTTTCTTGAATAGAGGGGTTACAATAGCTTCCTTCAGTTCAGCAGGTACTGTGTTGGTGTTAATTGACAAGTTGATGATGTGGGTTAGGGGGCCTGCTATACCAATGGCTCCATCTCGTAGAAATTTGGCAGGAATTTTGTCTGGTCCTGTGCTCTTATGTACATTTAGGTTAGACAGCTCGTCAAAAGTGTATTCTGGTGTAACATTTTGCAATCTAAATGTGTTCGGGTGTATGTCTTTATCTCTGTAGAAATTACGAAAGGTGGCCGTTGTTGTCGTGTATTTATTGAAAGGTTGAGGTAGGTTCTGTGCAAGTGTGTTTGCTATGGAAGTGAAGAAGGAGTTGAAGTAGGTTGAAATTTGTCGTTTATTGTGGCAAACCTGATCATTAATGGTGAGAGCAATATTAGTGTTAGACGAATCCCTTGTCTTGTTGCTGTAGCCTGTTGTTTTTAGGTGCCTCCATAGTTTCTTTGGGTTATTCTGATATTCCTCTGCCTTATTGTGAAAATAATTATTTTTCGCTGATTTCATTTTCCTACTTAGTTTATTCCTGGCCCTGTTGAACTCATGTTTCAGACCTTGATCCTGTCTATGTTTCGCTAACCTTTTTAACAGATTGTCTCTGTGGTCCAGATGGTGTAGTATGTCATTGTTGATCCATGGGTCTGACCTTGATTCGTATGTCTTTCAGAGGAGCTATTTCGTCTAGGATGTTTGTGATGATGGTTCTGAAGCCAACCCATGCGTCATTAACGTTTGTACTTCCAAACACTGGAGACCAGTCTGTATTCCATATAATGTCCAGAAATGTTTCCTTATTGTAGTTTCTGAGTGACCTTGTTTTGATAATCTTGTGATTCTCTAGGGTAATTTTTGTGGTTTTCCGTGTGCAATATGTGACGAAGTGATCACTTATCCCAGTCTGTATAACCCCTGATTGGGATATTTTGTCCTCTCTGTTACAGTTTATGTGGTCTAATATTGTGGCAGTGTTCTCAGAGATACGTGTGGGGGTTGTGATGAGTTGTTTGTGATTGTGCATTGTCAGTATATGCCTATATTCTCGTACAAGCCTATCATTTCGTTGTTTGTAACACAGGTTAAAATCCCCTAGTATGATGGATTCATTCCGAGGGTCTAGCGATGACAAAGTTCGTTCAAATTTGGTCAAGAATTGTGTGTCGGCTGGTGGCCTATAGCATACCCCAATTGTGATGGGTCTTGTCCTCGGCAGGTGTAGGTCGATCCACAGAGCTTCGTGATTTTCTAAATGGAGGTCGGTCCTAGTTGTGTGTGTGAGGTTGTTTTTTACATACAGACATACTCCTCCCCCATGCCTATTGCGATCATTCCTAACCATGTTGAAACCTTGAATGTTTATTTCACCATCGTTTATACTTGAATCCAGCCAGGTTTCTGTGATTGCAATTATTGAAGCTTTGGCCTTATTAGCTAACAAGTTTATTTCTGACAATTTATGGTACATTGATCTGGCGTTAATGTGGATAAGATGGAGCCCTTTGTTGGTGAACACTCTGTATTCATCTTTGATTTTGAATGTGTCCTGGCTGGATTCTGAGTTGTTAATACTTGGATCATTTACATTAATATTCGGTAATGAATGCAAGGCACACTTATTGCAAAGGAATTCCCGTTCTTCACTGTTGGTCTTCTTAGAGATGCACTTCATGTGAGCTACCTGTTTACACTTTACACAGTTTTGGATCTTCTGACGTCGTGTTATGAGTGATTCACAAATAAAACAAATGGTTTCGCGATGTTGTACAGCTGAGTTCCTACATTTAACACATTCAACTTTGTTTCTACTGTTAACGTAAGTACATCGGTTATGAACAATTTCATTACAACTGTTGCATTGTAAAAGTGAACTCCTATTGTTGAAACCAATATTACAGACTATACATAGTTTTTTCTTACTGTTTATCATACGACTGGAGGTGTGGTTTGGTCCGTGTCGATCAGCTGTTTGTGCGGGAGAGAGTAGGGGATACTCGCGGTCGGGCTGTGGTTGTTTGCTGTTGTTATTGTTGTTGTTTTCATTGTCCGTTGATGCTGCTTCCCTGTAGATGTATTTGCGAGTGCTACCTGTTTTTATTGTTGTTCTTGTTGCATGTTGTGCTACTTGGGTCGCCGATATCTGTGGTATTAATGGTAATGCTGTGGGTAATGTAGAGTTGGTGGAGTGGGTAATTGCTAGTTCCCTGCATTTATCGCATTCCATTTCTTTTCTGCTGTTAACATAAGAACATCGATCGTGTGCTGTTTCATTACAAATACTACATTGTGATGTTGGACTCCTTTTGTTGAATCTAATATCGCACACTGTACATAAATTCTTTGTATTGTTCGTCGTACGTCTGGCGGTGTGATGATCAGCTGTGCTGCTAGGGTGGGGACTGTCTGTGGCTATGTCTCCCCCTGTGACCCCTCCCTGCCCCACCTGTATTTGCTGTTTGATGATGTTGTCCTTATTCCTGGCTGCTAATGCTGCTCCATTGTTGATGTTGTTGCGACTGATGCCTTTCTTCCTAGCTGCTCCAGTTACATGTTGAGCCACCGATAGTGTTGGATTGTGTTGTGGGTTGAATTGGAGGTGACGGCCGGAGGCTGGGGTACCTGCTGGCCCAGTTTGTTATAACGAATTTTACTGCTAGGGACTGTTGAAATGTCGGTGTCTGCCTTACTTGTTTGGTAAGGTTAACCTAAACATGTTCGCACACAAGTGTTAAATAACCCGCCGGGTAACGAGACGTAATACTCAACGACGACAGCTCGCTACGCGGTGGGGTTTCCTAAGTAAAAGATTTCAGAATATCTTAATTTGTCCAAAAGATTTATGAATACCCTCTGACATAATATATAAAGACCAGCATGGCGTTTATAACTGATGAAGTCTTTCCGGTAGTGTTTGTTTCAAGATTCAATTTTGGAAACAAAAAAAAACTAAAAAAGACGCCGGCCCCCGAATGATCTCGTAGATCAAAAACTGGGAAGCCTGACAAATATACAAGATCTAACTTCTCCCGAAGTATCTTTTTAGATCACCGTATGTTGAAGGCGGCGATACAAAACGTATCCCTCAATTGTCTGGTTAACTAACTGAATCGTAAATTTGTTATTCCCATCCCTCCAAGGAGCACCCGCCGGGTGTGAATATTAGTTTAAAAAAACGTTAACCCCAATTGTGCCCTAAAGCGCCGTATGTCGAAGGAGGCGATACACAATGCATCCCTCAATTGTCTGGTCAACTAAACTGAATTTTGCAAATTCGGGCATCCCACCCTTCCAGGTTGCACCCGCCGGGTGATTTAAAGTTTAAAAGTTAACCCCCAAATGTTCCTAACCCCACTTCTTTGTAAAAGATCGCCGGGGAGGAAATACAAAGATCGCGAATTGCAAATCAGTCAATATAACCACCCAAAGGTACAACCGCCGGGTTTTATATGTAATGTCAAACCAATTGTACCTGCCCCAGACCTCTTTGTAAAATGGTCGCCGGGAGGGAAAGACTAAACAAACAAACGGCATTGTTTCAATGGCTTATTAAAGATTTCAGCATATCTTTCACCTGTCCAAAAGAATTAAGAATAACGTCTTAATCCTCATAAAGATGAAGCATATCTTTATTAAAGTATTCAAGTATCCCTTTACACTTGAGACACTAGTAAGATTCAGGCATCTTTTTATCCCATAAAAAGTCTAAGCCTATCTTAATCTCTAATCCGGCGTCTCCCAGAAGCCCTCATAGATCGCCGTCTTGAAGGCCGTGATACCCTATTGTATCAATCAAGTGTTTGGCAAATTATCTCGAATCGCAAATCCGGTAATATAACCACCCGAAGGTACAACCGCCGGGTTTTATATGCAATGTCAAACCAATTATACCTGCCCCAGACCTCTTTGTAAAAAGGTCGCCGGGAGGTAAAGACCAAACAAACAGACAGCAATGTTTCAATGGCTCTGAAAAACAGAGAAAACCAAGTCCAACAGGTGTCAGTCTGATCACCTAGAAAACTGTGTGGAGCCCCCTCGACGGGAATAAACCAGGAAGCCTGATCCCAGGCTCGACCATAGAAAACGCAGTTTCTGATGAGCCCTCAAGCGACCAAACTCGTCGGGGTAACTTACCTATTTTAGCCATCCTGACTAAAACTCGGTAAACAAAAACGGTGTTCTCGGAGCAACGAGAAAAACGCCGGAAAGGTAACCCACACTAAACTATACATTACAGGAGGGCGTAATGCATAAAGCAATGAATAACACAGGAAGCCTGATCCCAGGCTCGACCACAGAAAACGCAGTTTCTATGAGCCCTCAAGCGACCAAACTCGTCGGGGTAACTTACCTATTTTGAGCCATCCTGACTAAAACTCGGGAAACAAAAACGGTGTTCTCGGAGCAACGAGAAAAAACGCCGGAAAGGTAACCCACACCAAACGAGACAGTTTAACACATTTTATACAAAGGGTGTGCGCAAAAAGAGGGATACCTGAACAGGAGGGCGTAATGCATAAAGCAAAAACCGGGGCAAAGGTAGCCATGACAGAGACTGGTGGGATACTTACTCCAGGTTCTGCATAGACCCGCCGGGACCCAGCTCTGGAAAAAAAGAAATTTCCAGGAATTAATGCTCATAAGGTTAACCCAAACATGTTCGCACACAAGTGTTAAATAACCCGCCGGGTAACGAGACGTAATACTCAACGACTACAGCTCGCTACGCGGTGGGGTTTCCTAAGTAAAATATTTCAGAATATCTTAATTTGTCCAAAATATTTATGAATACCCTCTGACATAATATATAAAGACCAGCATGGCGTTTATAACTGATGAAGTCTTTCCGGTGGTGTTTGTTTCAAGATTCAATTTTGGAAAAAACAAAACTAAAAAAGACGCCGGCCCCCGAATTATAAAAAACTGGGAAGCCTGACAAGTATACGAGATCTAACTTCTCCCGAAGTATCTTTTTAGATCGCCGTATGTTGAAGGCGGCGATACAAAACATATCCCTCAATTGTCTGGTTAACTAACTGAATTGTAAATTCGTTATTCCCACCCTTCCAGGGAGCACCCGCCGGGTGTGAATATTAGTTTAAAAAACGTTGACCCCAATTGTGCCTTAAATTGCCGTATGTTGAAGGAGGCGATACACAATGCATCCCTCAATTGTCTGGTCAACTAAACTGAATTTTGCAAATTCGGTCATCCCACCCTACCAGGTTGCACCCGCCGGGTGATTTAAAGTTTAAAAGTTAACCCCAATTGTTCCTAACCCCAAATCTTTGTAAAAGATCGCCGGGGAGGAAATACAACAACAGCATAGTTTTATATTGGCTTTGCAAAACCGAAAAAACTACAAACAACACGTGTCCGTATGAACACTGTTAGATGGGTACAGCCAACCCGCCGGGAATCAGAAGGAGCCTGAAACAGGCATCCCAGAGACGTAGTCCTGGGGAGCCACAGACACCCACTCGCCGGGGAAACAAGCCGGTTTTTAAACCACACGTGGCCAAAACTCGGCAACCAGCCGGGTTTTTTCATGGTAGAACCGAGAAAACCCGCCAGAAATAACCCACCCCGTCCAGATACCATCTGAACGCAACACAGGACCGAGGCGTAGCCAAAACACAACTAACGCCGGGCCCAACATAGTCCGTGGAATTAGCCAATACACAACTAACCCAGGACACATAAATAGTCCGTGGAATTAGCCAATACACAACTAAACCAGGACACACATCACACAGTAGTACATATTTAGAAAATAAATCAATAACACTTGTATATGTGGTAAAGCTACGAGAGGCTGGCTAGGCCTAGGCAGACGGAAAACATTAACATGTCGGAATATAAACAAAAAGCACTGAATTATATCACAACAGGAACCACCGCCAACACACCAATGTAGCAAATACTTCCGGCAAAGGGAAGAACTGACTCGGGACCCAGAAAAAACTTCACTAAGTGAAGAAAAATACGCTGGGAACGTCAGCAAAAATACGCTACCTCATCAGAAAGATAAAAGGAAGCAATAACGCGTAATGAAAGCCGCCTGCATCACAAAGCTAGCTAACTGTGAAAAAGTTCATCTGTCCACAACCGGACCACGAGGGTACATCCTAAATAGATGCCCCAAACACACGACCCAAAATACACTGCACTGCGGGCAACCAGCCCAGGACAATCCTGCTACGCATATCCTAACCTTACTCGATACATCCCGGAGTAAACAAATGAGAAAAAACTCACTAGGGACGCAGCAAATGCGGAACCAGCGGAGCGTGGAGAAACACGTCCGGGCCGGCTGACCGCAGAGCAGAGAAGAAAGAATGACGCCTGAATCAGCGTCTGGTCAAAGATCCACACAAGTACATCCACGATATGATGGAAAGCTTATTGGATAGTTATTCTTATTTTCTTTTTGTTTTTTTATTTTTTATGAAGTTTTTTCGTAGTGAGAACCTAATTCATAATGACTGAAGCCATGAGTGAGGTCGCGTGCGCTCATGATGAAGGCTCCTCAGATTTTAAATGCTCTGCGCGGTAGATTCAAACTACGGCGGATTAGTGTTTGAAGAGGATGCCTTATGTAATAGGCATGTTCGTCAATGATGGAGGGGCCACTAATAAATATAGCACTGTAAAAATATCTGTGTCCATATTGACAGCAGTAAATGTTTTGAGAAATGCCTATTTGGTGGTTATTCTGGGTACGTGGGCAACCATGATGTAACCTTTGAAGGTGGCCTAGTCCTTCGGCCACCTTGGTGTCGGTGATAACTTTGATGTAAATGAATGCCTTCTGGGAGCCGACATCCTAATGTCTCATCGTGCTACCATTGTTATGAACACTGATCCCCCTTACCTTCTATTGTCTTCTCTCCCTCCCTGCCCACCCCAAACCAACTTCCGGAAGCACATTCATACTCATATCACTCGCCGTTCCATCCACTCACTCATAGACAACACGCAGCTGCAAGCACGACCTCCCGAAATCCATCCTTCTGAATCCTCCCTTCCTCGCGAGGACAGAGTCCATCTGGCCAGGCTGAGATGTGGACATCATCCAGCCAACAACAACGCCAACAACACAATTTACACTCTTTGAGAGCTCTGTGGGAAAGCCCGACCGTGGCCATAGCCCTCCTTAAGGACTCAGGGGTGATCGGCCAGGCAGCTTAGGGAACAACAACAAGCTTCTATTGCACGATTTGCATGTGACTCCTGTTCCTCGAGTGACAGTCCAGGTCCCCGTCACCATTAACGGGAAGCTTGTTATGGCCGATCTTGACACAGGAGCTACTTGTCTTCTCACTCAAAAACTTGTTAAGGAACTAGGTGTGCCTGTTGGTAAACTACCATATAAATGCGGAATAGAAGGCATTTCTCATACTGATTTTACTGATGTGTATTACCCTAATGTAACTGTTCGTGTCTGTGGAGTTAAGAAAGTTGTTGATGGAGTGCCTATTGGTTCTTTGGCGAATGAGGCAACTTGGCGTGTCTTTCCTGTCATCGGCATGAACATTTTGAAGGAATTGAAAAAGATTCGACTGACTCTTCATGGGCATGGAATCCTGGAGGATGAAAAGTTTGTGCATGATTGCAAAGAAAAAAAAACTATATCCATAGTATATTGGGTGTGTCCAATGAGCCATCATCTCTAAAGAGTACTGTAATGAGAAAACAGGTGCCAAAAAAAAAAGGGAAAGGTAAGGGAAAATAAAATGTTTGGTACTTACTGTATTTCCGAAATCAGCCTACCACAAATGTTTTCATAAAATTTGAAGCCTATTCCTACATAGCCTAATATGACTATTGTAAAAATCATATGTAAATTTGTTTCAACCACCGGAAATGCATTTTATGTGTGTAGGAATAGGTTTTTACACTGTTATGCCCTGTTTTTCTACAGGATTAACTTGGGTAATGTGAGTTCTAAATGACTGGGTATATAAGGCTGCATGCACAATACAAGATATGAGGAATAGAGAACACAAAGAAACACATGGTAACAAGTTACACGATCACGTTTATTGATATACCACTGCAGAATACTCGTGCAAGACAATATAATAGAATTGAACAACACTAGCATAAGTGGATCTGGATGGAGCCTAGTCTCCCACTTCCAACGTTCAGGTATTAATCTTCTGATCACTGGCTTTAATTCAACAGGTTTATATACCGAAGACCATCAATGTTACTTATAGAATCATATTCACTGTTAGATTTATTACTGGTAGCTCTGGTGCACAAGTAGTAGTTCACAGACTAGATTAGACACACGTATTTTAGAGCACGGGAATTCTAGTAACCTCAGGGGGTACTGATCTAAGTTTTATATTCTTGTCTCAGAAATACTTAGAACGCAAATCAGTGGGCGAACATTCAGATATCACTAGGGTTTCACTTCTATGTAATAATATTTGGGTATATGGTTGATTACGAGAGTTAGTATCGCCTGTTAATTAATGAACACTGATACGCTTAGCACTTCCTAATTGAATGGTTATATGAATTTACTGGGGCAAAGAGATAGCCACTTCGTAGAAATATTAATAAGTGAATCTCTAAACAGCACTGTAACAATGTAGTACTGATAAAGGGAATCTTGGGCAGTATCTGATGGGTCTGGTCCTGGTTATCTTGCGTCCATGATGTTGGGGGCTAACGACTGGTTCCGCGGCCGTCCAGGGGGTCCATATGTGTGAAGTTCTCAAATACGTGGACAGGTCCTTCTATCCAAATCTGCCACGGAGTCTGCCGGCTCTGGAATCTCTCAACTCCGGAACAACACATGGGCAGAGCTAGAGGTTAACTTCAGGGTAGTGACCACTGGTTGGTGTCTAGCTTTCAACTGATTTGACTGGGGGCGGGAGCTAGGTTTAAAGGCTCGGTTTTGGGCCCTGTAGACAATAGGGATCTCGAGTCTTATGGACTTTTTTGAGCTCTCAATAGATATGGGGACTAGGTAAGATGGTGATTACTGTTGTGGCACATGGCTATAGGAAGCCTTCATATTTTAATACCACTGAGCCTTAGTAAGAGGTACTATTTTGGCTATATTGGAAGTATTGAGGGGAGAGAGACTGGATCTACTTTGCGAGGAGGATGGGGACAGCTGTGATAGGAGCGTCTCTCTTAGATTGTTCAATCTTCATTCTATGGTATAGCTGAGGTGCTAATTTAGTGATCAGAGTATGCAAGAAATGTAAATGGTTTATTGTGAGTTAATAGAGATAGTAAAGGTGTTAGTCATGCATGGTTAGTTCATTGATAGGAAGAATTCCTGTGCTACCTGGCAATGACCCGGGAGTCAAAACAGGGGTCAGGTATCCCTCCGCAGGGGTGGGTGTCTCCCTCCTCGGGTGGGTAAAAAGGGGTAGCTGGGCGCCCTCTCTCTGTGATGGTTGTCCGGCGGCTGTGGCTAGGGGCTTGCCATATCACCAGTGTTTGTAATAACCCTCTGTTTATGAGACAGATGTGGGTGTTCTTAATATCAAAACCGAAGGTGCCTTGGCTAGCTGGCTGTACTCGGTTGGCTGTTCATTGCATGGCTTGCTGGATGTGGTGGAGACTGGTTGTTAACTCTGCCACATTTATCTGGAAGTATGGCAATAGAAATTAGTTACTGGCGAGGCGGCGAGCCTCGCACCGACGACCATGGGGTGCAGGGTTGTGAATGGGTTGTAAGAGAATAGATGGCATGCAAGGGGTTAGTAAAGTTCTAATGTTGTTCTGGCCTACTAAGTGAAGGTAGGCTGGATAGGAGTATATATATAAAAGGTTGGAGAGCGTTAGCAACGGAAAAATCAAGGATCTTCAAGAGGTATGAGAGAGAGGCTAGGTCGGACAAGAGTCGAGAAGCGCGGGTGCTTAATGAGATGGGGGGGAAGCTCAGGGGCTACAGGAAAATTTGCCCCTAAGGTCCCTGGGCGGGGGGGTGGCATTAGGTTACAATTGATATTGGAGTTTGAAAAGACAGTGAAAGTACGTTAGTCAAATGCTACCGGGGGATGCAAATACGGGGTGGTATATGAGTCTGGAAAAGATAGAATCATGTGGACTGTGGGGCGGTGGGGGAGAAGGAGGTTAACTGTAGGTGTGTGCGTGACTTGTGGATAAAGTAAGGAAAAACATGGTGTATTATTTCTCGTACATACGAGGGGTTATGGACCTATTATTTGACACGCTTTTTGTGTACGTCTAGGTGTCCCTGGGAACTGCGTTTTCTATGAAATATAGACCCAAGGAAAGCGGCAGTTCGTAGGGGTACTGCGTTATTGTTTCGAGGTAATATGATAGATACTGGTAACAAAAGTTATCTATACAATCTCTGGTTGGGGTAAGGATTACGTTACAGCATGGGTGTATTAACTTCTAAGGTATATAACATCTACTTCTCGGATGTAAGAACATACATAGATATAATTATGGCTGTCTGATGTGTTGGCATTGGCTCAACGTAGGGACAGGGCATGGGTGTTTTTAATATGAATGTATATTCTTGTTCATCATCGTGTAGGTAGAATCGGGCGGGTAAGGGGTGTAGGACACGAAGCAAATTGGCGTAGTGTGGACTGTGGATACAAAGGAGGTAAGTGGAAGACGTATGACAATTGTGGAAAAGTAAATGGAAAAAGGTGAACACAATGGCGGATAAAGATACTTAACCTAAGGATTGAATACATAGATTTATGGGGCGATGGGTCTTCAGAAACTTAGTCTGGCAAGACAAGATGTTAGGGAATGTTAATATTAATACTTAAATTGAATTGAATACATCGATTGAATACATCGATGAACGACGACATTATAGTCGTCGTCCTAATAAGGTGATGAAACCTGGTTGATCTGTACTTGGCACAATACGACACAAGGACAGTGCCGCTATGTCGTATCAATACTGGTGGCAGTTAATATTATAGAGACACTTAGTTACTAGAGGAACAATGCAAGGGGGCGACTGAGCACGGGTTACATATATCTATACTCGTCATGGGAAATGATATACGAGGTCTAGGGACAGGCGTGGGTGTTTTAACTTCTAAGATATATAACATCTACTTCTCGGATGTAAGAACATACATAGATATAATTATGGCTGTCTGATGTGTTGGCATTGGCTCAACGTAGGGACAGGGCATAGGTGTTTTTAATATGAATGTATATGCCTGTTCATCATCTTTGTAGTTAGGAGTGTAGGACACGAGGGGGTAGTGTACGTGAGGTGTGGAAAATGGTCAGTTTAGAAGAGGTATGTAGGTGCGGCCTGGAGCTGCTTAGCCCTGCGGGCTTGGGCCTGTCTGAATTGGCTGGCTCGGTCAGCTGGTCCTTTCGTTCTGTGGACCTTTCTTTCGGGTGTTTCTGTGTGGTGTTCACTCGTGGCTTCTGTGGTGGGCTTCTTGTTCTGGGGCATTTTACTTCCCTCTCCTTCATTATAGGCTCGTCCCCGAGGCTCAAGGGTGAAGTAAAAAGAAGCATAGTTATGGTGGGTCACTTTGAGGGTGTTTAGAAGGTTCCACCAAGCAAGAGAGCGACGGTCAGGTTTCTTTTGTAGGTCAATGTATACCTGTAAGAATGTGTCCTCTGTTTTGTGACGGGCGGTTGCCTGGGCTTGAGGTGGGCGTTGTAGACGTAAGTGTCCAGTGGGGGTTTTTACTTTTAACCTTTCGTATGAATGGTTTGTAGTTTTCCCCCGTGGGGGTCGGAGTGAGGTGTGTGGGATTGACAGAGGTCTGTTTAGTGTGGTGAATGGGTTACTAACCGAAGGGGAGGGATTACCGCGCGAAAACGGAGCTGGGGATGAAGGGGGAGTATGAGTCTAGTTTTTTTTTTTTTTTCTTTTTTGGGGGGTGGGGGGGGGGGGGGGGGGGGGGGGGGGGGGGGGGGGGGGGGCGGTGTTGTAGGTTGGGAAAATATAGTGAGGCAATGCGCAAGATCGGTTTAGGTAAGGTGGGTGAAGGAGGTGTGTGAGAAGGAGGGGGTGCGTGTTGTGTGGCTTGGGTCTTTAGTGTCAGAACGGGGTGTTATTTTTGTATAACTGTCTTTAAATCTGATGGGTCTGGTGATTATTCTACCTTTGGAGGTCCTGGTGGGAAGGTAGATGTTTGTCGTGGGACTTGAGTCGCTCGACGATGTTTTATATTGAGGGGAAGAACGTTTATGAAGGTAAAGTGTTTAACAATGTATAAAACAAATTTAAATTTAGTCAGAAAAGTGTAGGTTAACAAGAAAAGTAGTATGACTAAGGGAACAAAATATATATATATATACAGTATATGGAAAACATGTAAATTTAAGAAAGAACAGATAATTAAGAACACAGGAAAATTAAGAAGAGCTAAAGTGTTTAACAATGTATAAAACAAATGTAAAAGATAGTCAGAAAAGTGTAGGTTAACAAGAAAAGTAGTATGACTAAGGGAAAAAAATATATAATATACAGTATATGGAAAACATGTAAATTTATAGAATCATGCCCAATTGCTTAGGAATTGAAAACAATCAAAACAATTTTTTTTTTAATTTAAGTACAATAATATCCTCATCATCATCAGGGGGGGGGGGGTTATTTGGGGTCGCCGTTAGTCTGGGTGACGGTCTGGTAATAGGGGTGGTGGTGGTGGTTGTGGCTTTGACCTTGGTGGTTCACTTTCACTTTGGAAGGGAGGGGTGGATATACCGTTAGGTCTGTCGTTAGGAATGTGGGTCTGGGTGCGAGCTGGCCCGGGGCCAGTTTTGGAGGGGGGTTTAAGTGGTTTCGGTCGGGGGTAGTGATAGGGGGGATTTAGGTCGAGTCGGGGTTGTTGTTGCGGAAGAGGTTGGTGCTGGGGAGGGGTTGAATTGTGTAGAGAGTTGTGGTCGTGAGTGGGGTTTGGGGAAGGGTGAGTAAGGCTGAAGGTTGAGAGTTTACTATGATCGGGTGGTTTGGAGGTTTGGGGTGTGGGGATTTGATAGGGAGATGGTGGGGGGGGGTCTGGGCAGGCAGGGTTGTGGTTTGAGAGGGGTTGAATTTGGACTGATTTTATTTTCGGGAGAGACATGGATGGGATTTCGAGGAGTGGTTGAAGTTGAGAGGTTGATTATGTTGTTTGGGGCGAGAGAGAGAGTAGTATTTTGGGGTTTAGCCAAGGTGGAAAAAGTTTTGTGGTTGGATTGGGATGGGCGTGGTATTTTGTCGAGCGGGATCTTTGGGGGTGGAATTTGGGGCGGGTGGGGTAACGGTGAAGAGGGGGGTAAGATAGGGGGGAAAGAGGAGGTAGGGGTTATGTACGGGGGTGATTGTTCGTTCTGAATGTGGTCGTGAGAGGTTAGGCTGGCAGGGTGGGAATTGGTGGAGGTTGAAAGTTTAGCTGGGCTCATGATGGTGGGGGACCGACTGGTGAGCAGGTGTTCGGTACGCAAGAGGGGGGGAGAAATCACTTTGGTGGGGGTCACACGTGAGGGGGGGATTAACGGCGCGTGTGGGAGGATCAGAGTGGTGGGGTGTGTCGGTAGCAGTGACGGGTTGTTTAGAGGTTATATGGGATTGGTGGGTTTGTCTGTCATGAGGGGGTGAGTCAAGTGTGGGGTTTTGAAGTTTATTAGGGGTGTGAATTGTGGGGGGGTGGAAGGGAGCTACTGACGGAAAACTGTCACAAGGGAAATTTTGTTGGTGGGGGAATAGCTGAGCATTTCTGGGGGAAGGGGGGGAACATGGTTGGGTCCCTAGGTCGTCACGCGTGAGGGGAGGATTAACGGCGCGTGTGGGAGGGTCAGGGTGGTGAGAGGTGAGCGAGTTAGAAAACGGGATTTGTTGGGGGGACTGCGGAGGGTTGGTGGGGGAAGAGTTAGGTGTCGAACAGGGGTTATTGGTAGAGGACTGATGTATCGATTTGGGGTTGTTAACAGGACGAATTTGGGGAATTTTCTTGGTGTCAGTCTCGGTCTGGTTAAAGGTTATGTGGGATTGGGGAGGATTGTTGGGGCAGAGTTAGGCATAGGACATGGGTTATTGAGGGAGGACTGATGTACTGATTTGGGGTTGTTAACAGGACGAATTTGGGGAATTTTCTTGGTGGCAGTCTCGGTCTGGTTAGAGGTTATCTGGGACTGGTGAGTTTGTTTGACATGAGAGGGCGAGTCAAGTGTGGGGTTTTGAAGTTTTCTAGGGGTGTGAATTGTGTGGGGGTGGAAGGGAGCTGCTGACGGAAAACTGTCACAAGGGGAATTTTGTTGTTTGTGGAATAGCTGAACATTTCTGGGGGCATGGGGAAAAAATGTTTTGGTACATAGGTAGGCATAGCTAGAAAACGTGACTTGTTGGGGGGACTGCGGAGGATTGGTGGGGGAAGAGTTAGGTGTAGAACAGGGGTTATTGGTAGAGGACTGATGTATTGATTTGGGGTTGTTAACAGGATGAATTTGGGGAATTTTCTTGGTGGCAGTCACGGTCTGGTTAGAGGTTATCTGGGACTGGTGAGTTTGTTTGACATGAGAGGGCGAGTCAAGTGTGGGGTTTTGAAGTTTTCTAGGGGTGTGAATTGTGTGGGGGTGGAAGGGAGCTACTGACGGAAAACTGTCACAAGGGGAATTTTGTTGTTTGTGGAATAGCTGAACATTTCTGGGGGCATGGGGAAATTTTGTTTTGGTACATAGGTAGGCAAAGCTAGAAAACGGGACTTGTTGGGGGGACTGCGGAGGGTTGGTGGGGGAAGAGTTAGGTGTAGAACAGGAGTTATTGGTGGAGGTTGAAAGTTTTGAGGGGGGGACAGGTGATGAATATGAGGAAGTGAGAGGCATGACAGGTTGTTGAGTAGCATTTTTTAGGGGTGAATTTGAAAAAGAATTGGTTACTGTGGGGGTGATCATTTCTACGTGCTGTGGTTTGTTGGCAGGCATAGAAAAAGGATGGGGTTTATGGGGTAACACAATTGATGGAAGATGATCGTTGGTGGATGGCTGGGCAGGGGAAAATTTAGAGGTCAGAGAGGTGGTCAAGTGGTGAGCACGCTCGCGTGTGAATCTGAAAGACCCGGGATCGAATCCCTGCCACGGCGGACATTTAGTGGGTGCGGTACGTCCTAGCATGTTTCACATGCTTGCACCCAGTCAGGGGATCCTGACAACGTATACAGACACTCCAACACCTTCCTCTCTCTCCAACACCCCTTCTCCCCTCTCAACACTCTTCTCTGAGCTATTGCCGATAAAAATGGCATGTTCAGTCCTGTAAAGAATCGTAAGATTCAGAGTCGTAAAGATTCCAGGACGAGCTCATCAGCGGCGGATCCCCAGATCGACCGTGGTGATTGTCACCTTAAAAAAAAAAAAGAAAAAAAAAAAAAAAAAAAAAAAAAAAAAAAAAAAAAAAGAGGATAGAGGCAAGGTAGAGTGCACTGGGGTTGGACTTTCACCGGAAGTCATTTTGGAAGGGTGCACGGAGTCTTGGATAGGGGCTGAAGGGTTGGATAGGGGATTTATCGAACTGAGTCGGCATTCTTCTCTGATGGAGAGCATATGTTCTTCGAATGAGCCGTACGAGTCGAGATGGGCGGTGATGTGGGGTGGGAGGATGTTTAACAATGCGGTGAATAAGAGTTCATTTTGTTGCTCGTCATCTTCAGAGCTATACGTGGTCCTCACGTATCTGTAGAGTTGTATGAGGGTCACATTTATATCCCCTTCATACTTGATCTCGTCGACTGATTTTATTATTTCGGGGGCGACGAGGGAACCCAAAAGTGGCCCTAAGGTCCGGATCACGAGGGATCGAAACTGGTTCCAGGTAATCTCTGGCGTTACCTGTTTACCAATTTGGGAAACGGCTTTTCCCAACTGCATAATGTGCAATAATGCAACGGCGATTTTTTCGCGGTCATTTTGAAGTGCCACACACTGGCTTTACTATGTCTAAGTAAGTGGCGATATCATACGTGTTTACATCATACTTGGGAATGTGTGTGAGTAGCTGCCATTTTTTCGATGTTGCCATGCTTCTACTGTTCCAAACTTGCAGTGTAATGCAACCTTTTATCCGAATCAAGAACCACCGCTGCCGCCAATGTTATGCCCTGTTTCTCTACAGGATTAACTTGGGTAATGTGAGTTCTAAATGACTGGGTATATAAGGCTGCATGCACAATACAAGATATGAGGAATAGAGAACACAAAGAAACACATGGTAACAAGTTACACGATCACGTTTATTGATATACCACTGCAGAATACTCGTGCAAGACAATATAATAGAATTGAACAACACTAGCATAAGTGGATCTGGATGGAGCCTAGTCTCCCACTTCCAACGTTCAGGTATTAATCTTCTGATCACTGGCTTTAATTCAACAGGTTTATATACCGAAGACCATCAATGTTACTTATAGAATCATATTCACTGTTAGATTTATTACTGGTAGCTCTGGTGCACAAGTAGTAGTTCACAGACTAGATTAGACACACGTATTTTAGAGCACGGGAATTCTAGTAACCTCAGGGGGTACTGATCTAAGTTTTATATTCTTGTCTCAGAAATACTTAGAACGCAAATCAGTGGGCGAACATTCAGATATCACTAGGGTTTCACTTCTATGTAATAATATATTTGGGTATATGGTTGATTACGAGAGTTAGTATCGCCTGTTAATTAATGAACACTGATACGCTTAGCACTTCCTAATTGAATGGTTATATGAATTACTGGGGCAAAGAGATAGCCACTTCGTAGAAATATTAATAAGTGAATCTCTAAACAGCACTGTAACAATGTAGTACTGATAAAGGGAATCTTGGGCAGTATCTGATGGGTCTGGTCCTGGTTATCTTGCGTCCATGATGTTGGGGGCTAACGACTGGTTCCGCGGCCGTCCAGGGGGTCCATATGTGTGAAGTTCTCAAATACGTGGACAGGTCCTTCTATCCAAATCTGCCACGGAGTCTGCCGGCTCTGGAATCTCTCAACTCCGGAACAACACAAGGGCAGAGCTAGAGGTTAACTTCAGGGTAGTGACCACTGGTTGGTGTCTAGCTTTCAACTGATTTGACTGGGGGCGGGAGCTAGGTTTAAAGGCTCGGTTTTGGGCCCTGTAGACAATAGGGATCTCGAGTCTTATGGACTTATTTGAGCTCTCAATAGATATGGGGACTAGGTAAGATGGTGATTACTGTTGTGGCACATGGCTATAGGAAGCCTTCATATTTTAATACCACTGAGCCTTAGTAAGAGGTACTATTTTGGCTATATTGGAAGTATTGAGGGGAGAGAGACTGGATCTACTTTGCGAGTAGGATGGGGACAGCTGTGATAGGAGCGTCTCTCTTAGATTGTTCAATCTTCATTCTATGGTATAGCTGAGGTGCTAATTTATTAGTGGCCCCTCCATCATTGACGAACATGCCTATTACATAAGGCATCCTCTTCAAACACTAATCCGCCGTAGTTTGAATCTACCGCACAGAGCATTTAAAATCTGAGGAGCCTTCATCATGAGCGCACACGACCTCACTCATGGCTTCAGTCATTATGAATTGGGTTCTCACTACGAAAAAAACTTTGTAAAAAATAAAAAACAAAAAGAAAATAAGAATAACTATCCAATAAGCTTTCCATCATATCGTGGATGTACTTGTGTGGATCTTTGACCAGACGCTGATTCAGGCGTCATTCTTCCTGCTCTGCTCTGCGGTCAGCCGGCCCGGATGTGTCTCTCCACGCTCCGCTGGTTCCGCATTTGCTGCGTCCCTAGTGAGTTTTTTCTCATTTGTTTACTCCGGGATGTATCGAGTAAGGTTAGGATATGCGTAGCAGGAGTGTCCTGGGCTGGTTGCCCGCAGTGTAGTGTATTTTGGGTCGTGTGTTTGGGGCATCTATTTCGGATGTACCCTCGTGGTCCGGTTGTGGACAGGTGAACTTTTTCACAGTTAGCTAGCTTTGTAATGCAGGCGGCTTTCATTACGCGTTATTGCTTCCTTTTATCTTTCTGATGAGGTAGCGTATTTTTGCTGACGTTCCCAGCGTATTTTTCTTCACTTAGTGAAGTTTTTTCTGGGTCCCGAGTCAGTTCTTCCCTTTGCCGGAAGTATTTGCTACAGTGGTGTGTTGGCGGTGGTTCCTGTTGTGATATAATTCAGTGCTTTTTGTTTATATTCCGACATGTTAATATTATCCGTCTGCCTAGGCCTAGCCAGCCTCTCGTAGCTTTACCACATATACAAGTGTTTTTTATTTATTTTCTAAATATGTACTACTGTGTGATGTGTGTCCTGGTTTAGTTGTGTATTGGCTAATTCCACGGACTATTTATGTGTCCTGGGTTAGTTGTGTATTGGCTAATTCCACGGACTATGTTGGGCCCGGCGTTAGTTGTGTTTTGGCTACGCCTCGGTCCTGTGTTGCGTTCAGATGGTATCTGGACGGGGTGGGTTATTTCCGGCGGGTTTTTCTCGGTTACACCATGAAAAAACCCGGCTGGTTACCGAGTTTTGGCCACGCGTGGTTTAACAACAGGCTTGTTTCCCCGGCGAGTGGGTGTCTGTCGCTCCCCAGGACTGCGTCTCTGGGGTGCCTGTTTCAGGCTCCTTCTGATTCCCGGCGGGTTGGCTGTACCCATCTAACAGTGTTCATACGGACACGTGTTGTTTGTAGTTTTTTCGGTTTTGCAAAGCCAATATAAAACTATGCTGTTGTTGTATTTCCTCCCCGGCGATCTTTTACAAAGATGTGGGGTTAGGAACAATTGGGGTTAACTTTTAAACTTTAAATCACCCGGCGGGTGCAACCTGGTAGGGTGGAATGACCGAATTTACAAAATTCAGTTTAGTTGACCAGACAATTGAGGGATGCATTGTGTATCGCCTCCTTCAACATACGGCAATTTAAGGCACAATTGTGGTTAACGTTTTTTAAACTAATATTCACACCCGGCGGGTGCTCCCTGGAAGGGTGGGAATAACGAATTTACAATTCAGTTTGTTAACCTGACAATTGAGGGATACGTTTTGTATCGCCGCCTTCAACATACGGCGACCTAAAAAGATACTTCGGGAGAAGTTAGATCTCGTATATTTGTCAGGCTTCCCAGTTTTTGATCTACGAGATAATTCGGGGGCCTGCGTCTTTTTTATTTATTTTTTTTCCAAAATTGAATCTTGAAACAAACACCACCGGAAAGACTTAATCAGTTATAAACGCCATGCTAGTCTTTATATATTATGTCAGAGGGTATTCATAAATATTTTGGACAAATTAAGATATTCTGAAACCCCACCGCGTAGCGAGCTGTAGTCGTTGAGTATTACGTCTCGTTACCCGGCGGGTTATTGAACACTTGTGTGCGAACATGTTTGGGTTAACCTTATGAGCATTAATTCCTGGAAATTTTCTTTTTTTCCAGAGCTGGGTCCCGGCGGGTCTATGCAGAACCTGGAGTAAGTATCCCACCAGTCTCTGTCATGGCTACCTTTGCCCCGGTTTTTGCTTTATGCATTACGCCCTCCTGTTCAGGTATCCCTATTTTTGCGCACACCGTTTGTATAAAATGTGTTAAAATGTCTCGTTTGGTGTGGGTTACCTTTCCGGCGTTTTTTCTCGTTGCTCCGAGAACACCGTTTTTGTTTACCGAGTTTGAGTCAGGATGGCTCAAAATAGGTAAGTTACGCCGACGAGTTTGGTCGCTTGAGGGCTCATAAGAAACTGAGTTTTCTGTGGTCGAGCCTGGGATCAGGCTTCCTGTGTTATTCATTGCTTTATGCATTACGCCCTCCTGTAATGTATAGTTTAGTGTGGGTTACCTTTCCGGCGTTTTTCTCGTTGCTCCGAGGACACCGTTTTTGTTTACCGAGTTTTTGTCAGGATGGCTAAAATAGGTAAGTTACCCCGACGAGTTTGGTCGCTTGAGGGCTCATCAGAAACTGCGTTTTCTATGGTCGAGCCTGGGATTAGGCTTCCTGGTTTATTCCCGTCGAGGGGGGCTCCACACAGTTTTCTAGGTGATCAGGCTGACACCTGTTGGACTTGGTTTTCTCTGCTTTTCAAAGCCATTGAAACAATGCTGTCTGTTTGTTTGGTCTTTACCTCCCGGCGACCTTTTTACAAAGAGGTCTGGGGCAGGTATAATTGGTTTGACATTGCATATAAAACCCGGCGGTTGTACCTTCGGGTGGTTATATTAACGGATTTGCGATTCGAGATAATTTGCCAAACAATTGATTGATACAATAAGGTATCACGGCCTTCAAGACGGCGATCTATGAGGGCTTCTGGGAGAAGCCGGATTAGAGATTAAGATAGGCTTAGACTTTTTATGGGATAAAAAGATTCCTGAATCTTACTAGTGTCTCAAGTGTAAAGGGATACTTGAAAGACTTCATCTTTAATAAAGATATGCTTCATCTTTATGAGGATTAAGAAGTTATTCTTAATTCTTTTGGACAGGTGAAAGATATGCTGATATCTTAAATAAGCCATTGAAACAATGCCGTTTGTTTGTTTAGTCTTTCCCTCCCGGCGACCTTTTTACAAAGAGGTCTGGGGCAGGTACAATTGGTTTGACATTGCATATAAAACCCGGCGGTTGTACCTTTGGGTGGTTATATTGACTGATTTGCAATTCGCGATCTTTGTATTTCCTCCCCGGCGATCTTTTACAAAGAAGTGGGGTTAGGAACATTTAGGGTTAACTTTTAAACTTTAAATCACCCGGCGGGTGCAACCTGGAAGGGTGGGATGCCCGAATTTGCAAAATTCTGTTTAGTTGACCAGACAATTGAGGGATGCATTGTGTATCGCCTCCTTCAACATACGGCGCTTTAGGGCACAATTGTGGTTAACCTTTTTTTTTAAACTAATATTCACACCCGGCGGGTGCTCCTTGGAGGGATGGGAATAACGAATTTACGATTCAGTTAGTTAACCAGACAATTGAGGGATACGTTTTGTATCGCCGCCTTCAACATACGGCGATCTAAAAAGATACCTCGGGAGAAGTTAGATCTCGTATATTTGTCAGGCTTCCCAGTTTTTGATCTACGAGATAATTCGGGGGCCGGCGTCTTTTTTAGGTTTTTTTTTCTCCTAAATTGAATCTTGAAACAAACACCACCGGAAAGACTTCATCAGTTATAAACGCCATGCTGGTCTTCATATATTATGTCAGAGGGTATTCATCAATCTTTTGGACAAATTAAGATATTCTGAAATCTTTTACTTGGGAAACCCCACCGCGTAGCGAGCTGTCGTCGTTGAGTATTACGTCTCGTTACCCGGCGGGTTATTTAACACTTGTGTGAGAACATGTTTGGGTTAACCTTATGAGCATTAATTCCTGGAAATTTTCTTTTTTGGGTCCCGGCGGGTCTATGCAGAACCTGGAGTAATTATCCCACCAGTCTCTGTCATGGCTACCTTTGCCCCGGTTTTTGCTTTATGCATTACGCCCTCCTGTTCAGGTATCTCTATTTTTGCGCACACCCTTTGTATGAAATGTGTTAAAATGTCTCGTTTGGTGTAGGTTACCTTTCCGGCGGTTTTTTTCGTTGCTCCGAGAACACCATTTTTGTTTACCGAGTTGTAGTCGGGATGGCTCAAAATAGATAAGTTACCCCGACGAGTTTGGTCGCTTGAGGGCTCATAAGAAACTGCGTTTTCTGTGGTCGAGCCTGGGAGCAGGCTTCCTGTGTTATTCATTGCTTTATGCATTACGCCCTCCTGTAATGTATAGTTTAGTGTGGGTTACCTTTCCGGCGTTTTTCTCGTTGCTCCGAGAACACCGTTTTTGTTTACCGAGTTTTAGTCAGGATGGCTAAAATAGGTAAGTTACCCCAACGAGTTTGGTTGCTTGAGGGCTCATAAGAAACTGCGTTTTCTATGGTCGAGCCTGGGATCAGGCTTCCTGAGTTATTCCCGTCGACGGGGGCTCCACTCAGTTTTCTAGGTGATCAGGCTGACACCTGTTGGCCTTGGTTTTCTCTGCTTTTCAAAGCCGTTGAAACAATGCTGTCTGTTTGTTTGGTCTTTACCTCCCGGCGACCTTTTTACAAAGAGGTCTGGGGCAGGTATAATTGGTTTGTTATTAATAATAATAATAATAATAATAATAATAATAATAATATTCATTCAGTTAGCAATTTACAGAGTTGGTACCACATAGTATGTTATAAATATGACATGTACCAGCCTTGCATAATTCCAACTAAGGATAGCCCAATAAGGCCGTTAGGCGTATTTCCATTGGGGTCCTTGTATATAAAACCCGGCGGTTGTACCTTCGGGTGGTTATATTAACGGATTTGCGATTCGAGATAATTTGCCAAACAATTGATTGATACAATAGGGTATCACGGCCTTCAAGACGGCGATCTATGAGGGCTTCTGGGAGAAGCCGGATTAGTGATTAAGGTAGGCTTAGACTTTTTATGAGATAAAAAGATGCCTGAATCTTACTAGTGTTTCAAGTGTAAAGGGTTACTTGAAAGACTTCATCTTTACTAAAGATATGCTTCATCTTTATGAGGATTAAGAGGTTATGCTTAATTCTTTTGGACAGATAAAAGATATACTGATATCTTTAATAAGCCATTGAAACAATGCTGTTTGTTTGTTTAGTCTTTCCCTCCCGGCGACCTTTTTACAAAGAGGTCTGGGGCAGGTACAATTTGTTTGACATTGCATATAAAACCCGGCGGTTGTACCTTTGGGTGGTTATATTAACTGATTTGCAATTCGCGATAATTTGCCAAACAATTAATTGATAAAATAGGGTATCACAGCCTTCAAGACGGCGATCTATGAGGGCTTCTGGGTGACGCCAGATTAGAGATTAAGATAGGCTTAGACTTTTTATGGGATAAAAAGATGCCGGAATCTTACTAGTGTTTCAAGTGTAAAGGGATACTTGAAAGACTTCATCTTTAACACCCTAAGAGCGGCCTAGGCGGTATATAATATGTAGCCACCAGCGGGGTGTTTTTACCCAAAATAGGGCTGTTTACGTGATCATTTTCTTGCCTAAATAAGACCCAGAGCGTAAAACAAGTATCTATCCCTGAAAGGGCATAAACAGAGCTTTCCAATGACACTACAACGATCCTTTTATGACCGCTAGCTTTCTTGCAACAACCGCGCAACACGAGTGCAAAAAGCATGCAATTCGGTACTTTCCCCATACAATTCAGTATGTAGCGAGTGAGAAAGGGAGGGAGGAGGTGGGATTCGTGTCAGTAGGTTCGCCGCGGTGGTCTGGAGCAGTCATACGCTCGCTACTCTCCTGCCACCACTTGTCTCTCTCTCTCAGCAACATTACGTGCTGAAATTGCCACACGACCTATGTCGCGCGCCGCCAGATAGTCCAGATTTATTATACTCGACTTATGTTGCGCGCCGATAGTTAGGGGTTAATAAAGATATGCTTCATCTTTATGAGGATTCAGAAGATATGCTTAAATCTTCTGGACAGGTAAAGATATGCTGAAATCTTTAATATGATACTAAAGGACAACGAAAAGTAGTGGTGGAGTGCTACGGTTCGTTGACCGGCGGTTTTGAGGCACATATTTTGTACCGTTTTTTGGTTGTAACCCTATGAGCATTAATCCCCGGAAAATTCTCTTTCCAGGGCGGATTACCGGTGTTGCACCAGGTGACCAGGTAGTTCCCGGGGGTGGGGTAGTTTTCCCCCAGTCTCTGTTGTGTCGGCACTTGAACCTCTCATTGCTGTATGTTCAACGCCGTTAAGCTCAAGTAGCCCTATTTTATTTTTATTTGTTAATGAAATAATTTAATAGCTGAATCATAATAAACATATATATTTTCTATGATTATATTATGATAATATTGTGTTTATTTATAGTAATTTATTTTAATACAATTAAATATAAATTAAATTAATTTGTATACTTTATGATTTTGCTCACCAGCTCTGCTTTCAATGTGTTAATGAGATATGGGAGCTTTTAATTATCATAAACCTTTACGGGACTCGGACGAGGGCTCCCGTTCAGGGAGTATACCGAGCTCGCAAGCGAGGGACAGCCACAGCCAAGGTGTATGGCGATACTCACAGTCGTACCTCACCCGCCGGACGATAACGCCGGCGGGCGGACCTGACGCTCTGATGACGGACGAGAACAGGTTGAGTTCCATTTATCTCTTTTCCGCCGCCAGACGCGTCTCTAATGTGCCACGTAGTCAACAAACTACAGGATTAGCGAGGCGTAGTCTCGCTAATCGCGCCCCTGTGGCCGGCGCAGTGTTGTACCAGCATTTGAACACGTGGTGCCCGCACCCAGTGTCCCTCCTGGTCGGGTTGTTCCACTTAGAACACAATTGGCAACCTAGAAACCTCGCGGACTTGTTCATTTTGGACATTCAGGAGGCCAAGTGGCTAGCACCTTATGGTAGCGACGTGACCAAGATATTCACGAATCACTTTACCCAGTCTACAAAGCGACAGTTTCAATCGCATTGGAAAGCTTTTACGTCTCGGATTCTTAGGACAAAACAAACTGTGCCCTCGGTGGCGTTGGTTGTTTATTATTTAATTTATCTGTTCATGCAGAAACATTTATCTGAAAGTTATTTATGGGGGCAGGTTTTAAACTCCGCCCACCTCCCCGTCAGCTCAGGCCTACATGGTCTCTGGACAAAGCATCGTTGTTATTCTCGTTCCCGTATGTACCAAAGACTGCAGATTTTACAAACGGGCAGTATTCCTTATGGCTTTGGCTTCCGGGAACAGAGTATCTGAGCTGGCGGCGATGAGCAACGCACCTAATTGCCTCAGGTTTGATAGGTTTCAAGAGTGTATTCA
Source organism: Paralithodes platypus (assembly GCA_032716605.1). Taxonomy (NCBI): domain Eukaryota; kingdom Metazoa; phylum Arthropoda; class Malacostraca; order Decapoda; family Lithodidae; genus Paralithodes; species Paralithodes platypus. The sequence goes on from JAVRFV010000425.1 coordinate 41,072, forward strand.
CATTGCACCTTCCCCAGGATTCATAGCCGAGATTGAGCACAGTGAACACGTGTTTTCAGAGTTCACGGTGCCGGCGTTAAACAGGGGAAAGGTGCATTTTTTTTTTTTTTTTTTTTTGCAAGCTCTAACCAAACATTTAAGAGTGGCACCTCTAAATCACCAGGGTGCTTTATGGGTCGCAAGTCCGGGTGAATGATTGATGGAGCGTACACTGGCTTCTCTCTTGGTCGAGGACTTTAAAGAGAAGCATCCCGGCGTTGAAATCCCTGGGCAGTGTGTTGAGTAAAGATGGGACTATGGATGAAGAGGTGCGGGAGAGGGTACAACAGGGGAAGAGGGTTGTAGGAACGCTAAAAGCAGTAACAAGAAATAGGGTGGTCAGTATGGAAGTGAAGAAGTCCTTGCATGACAGTGTGGTAATCCCGACACTGACTTACGGAAGCGAAGCATGGACGTTGGTTGACAGACTCAGACCAAGAGTGAGAGCAGTGGAAATGAATTACTTAAGGATGCGTGCGGAGTTACATGGAGGATAGACAGCTAATGAGGAAGTAAGAGAGGTGTGGTGTGGAGGTAGATGTGCTGGAAAGTGTGAAAGGAACAACTTGAGATGGTTCGGCATATGAACGTATGGAAAGCGAGAGAATGACTAAGAGGGTGTATGAGAGCGAGGGGTGGAGGGACAGAGGGGGAGAGGTAGACCGAATATGAGGTGGAAGGATGGAGTGAGGAAGTACATGAACGAAGGCGGTGCTGGTTGGGGGGAGGGGCGTCGACTGACTGGGGACAGAGGTGCATGGGGGCGGTTCGTTCGTGGCCACCCCTTCGGGGATCACGGCGTCAGGCAATAGATAGATAGATCCCGGCGTTGTGGGTAAGACCCACGATTTACGCAAGGGGACAGCCTCTTTACGTTTCCTTAATAATCTTTCGGTGGAAGTTATTACGTCCACACAGTTGTGGGCCTCTAATCAGGGATCAGAGTATGCAAGAAAGGTAAATGGTTTATTGTGAGTTAATAGAGGTTAGTAAAGGTGTTAGTCATGCATGGTTAGTTCATTGATAGGAAGAATTCCTGTGCTACCTGGCAATGACCCGGGAGTCAAAACAGGGGTCAGGTATCCCTCCGCAGGGGTGGGGGTCTCCCTCCTCGGGTGGGTAAAAAGGGGTAGCTGGGCGCCCTCTCTCTGTGATGGTCGTCCGGCGGCTGTGGCTAGGGGCTTGCCATATCACCAGTGTTTGTAATAACCCTCTGTTTATGAGACAGATGTGGGTGTTCTTAATATCAAAACCGAAGGTGCCTTGGCTAGCTGGGTGTACTCGGTTGGCTGTTAATTGCATGGCTTTCTGGATGTGGTGGAAACTAGTTGTTAACTCTGCCACATTTATCTGGAAGTATGGCAATAGAAATTAGTTACTGGCGAGGCGGCGAGCCTCGCACCGACGACCATGGGGTGCAGGGTTGTGAATGGGTTGTAAGGGAATAGATGGCATGCAAGGGGTTTGTAAAGTTCTAATGTTGTTCTGGCCTGCTAAGTGAAGGTAGGCTGGATAGGAGTATATATATAAAAGGTTGGAGAGCGTTAGCAACGGAAAATTCAAGGATCTTCAAGAGGTATGAGAGAGAGGCTAGGTCGGACAAGAGTCGAGAAGCGCGGGTATCTTAATGAGAGGGGGGGGGGGAAGCTCAGGGACTACAGGAAAATTTGCCCCTAACTACCTTGGGCGTGGGGAAAGCATTAGGCTACAATTGATATTGGAGTTTGAAAAGACAGTGAAAGTACGTTAGTCAAATGCTACCGGGGGATGCAAATACGGGGTGGTATATGAGTCTGGAAAAGATAGAATCATGTGGACTGTGGGGCGGTGGGGAGAAGGAGGTTAACTGTAGGTGTGTGCGTGACTTGTGGATAAAGTAAGGAAAAACATTGTGTATTATTTCTCGTACATACGAGGGGTTATGGACCTATTATTTGACACGCTTTTTGTGTACGTCTAGGTGTCCCTGGGAACTGCGTTTTCTATGAAATATAGACCCAAGGAAAGCGGCAGTTCGTAGGGGTACTGCGTTATTGTTTCGAGGTACTATGATAGATACTGGTAACAAAAGTTATCTATACAATCTCTGGTAGGGTAAGGATTACGTTACAGCATGGGTGTATTAACTTCTAAGGTATATAACATCTACTTCTCGGATGTAAGAACATACATAGATATAATTATGGCTGTCTGATGTGTTGGCATTGACTCCACGTAGGGACAGGGCATGGGTGTTTTTAATATGAATGTATATTCTTGTTCATCATCGTGTAGGTAGAATCGGGCGGGTAAGGGGTGTAGGACACGAAGCAAATTGGCGTAGTGTGGACTGTGGATACAAAGGAGGTAAGTGGAAGACGTATGACAATTGTGGAAAACTAAATCGAAAAAGGTGAACACAATGGCGGATAAAGATACTTAACCTAAGGATTGAATACATAGATTTATGGGGCGATGGGTCTTCAGAAACTTAGTCTGGCAAGACAAGATGTTAGGGAATGTTAATATTAATACTTAAACTAAGGATTGAATACATCGATGAATGACGACATTATAGTCGTCGTCCTAATAAGGTGATGAAACCTGGTTGATCTGTACTTGGCACAATACGACACAAGGACAGTGCCGCTATGTCGTATCAATACTGGTGGCAGTTAATATTATAGAGACACTTAGTTACTAGAGGAACAATGCAAGGGGGCGACTGAGCACGGGTTACATATATCTATACTCGTCATGGGAAATGATATACGAGGTCTAGGGACAGGCGTGGGTGTTTTAACTTCTAAGATATATAACATCTACTTCTCAGATGTAAGAACATACATAGATATAATTATGGCTGTCTGATGTGTTGGCATTGGCTCAACGTAGGGACAGGGCATGGGTGTTTTTAATATGAATGTATATTCCTGTTCATCATCCTTGTAGTTAGGAGTGTAGGACACGAGGGGGTAGTGTACGTGAGGTGTGGAAAATGGTCAGTTTAGAAGAGGTATGTAGGTGCGGCCTGGAGCTGCTTAGCCCTGCGGGCTTGGGCCTGTCTGAATTCGCTGGCTCGGTCAGCTGGTCCTTTCGTTCTGTGGACCTTTCTTTCGGGTGTTTCTGTGTGGTGTTCGCTCGTGGCTTCTGTGTTGGGCTTCTTGTTCTGGGGCATTTTATACACCATACCCGAAAGAGGATTTATAGAGCTCCGATCTTACTCTTAACCATCTTAACAATTTTACCAACACACCTAAACTTCGTTAGATACTGAAATAGCCTCACAAAAATATGCCAGGGCTTGGGATTTAACCCGGGACCCTTGGGCTATGAGGCGAACACTCTACCAGTTACACCAAGAAAGATATCTCACTTGGCATTGTTGGGTCAAGTTATTTCCGCATCTGGTTCTGTTTAGGATAACCTATTTTCACTGACTTTACATGTGCAGTACTGTGTACCTGTATATAGCACTGTAAAAATTTATCTCTCCATATTGACAGCAGTAAAACTCTTATTAAGCCCCATACTGTACTGGCAAAATGCAGTAAATGCTGATTTCAATAAGTCGGTTGAGGAGGATTCCTGTATCCCGAGGCATTTTTTTTTTCTCTCTGAAAATTACATACATCTGAGTGTTTCAAGATCGTTGGATAACAGGGAAAAAATATTGGTCAATATAAAGGAACCGGACCACAGCTATTTTCAGTTTTTCGTTTGTTGGTTTTGTTATTTTTTAGGTTTATCAGTGTTTAATAATAATTATTATTACCGGAAATTTGTATTTACCCATTATCCATTAATCTAAAAATATGGCCCCCACTAGTGGGGAGGGCTATGAAGATCAGGGAAAATGAGAGGTTAAAGAAGAGAAATAGCTCTATTTGGCCATAACACTTTGCCGTGGAATACAGAATAAGTAGAGGGGGGGGGGGGGACCACCCCCTAGGACTTATAGAAATCCTCACCAAAAAAAAACTATTTTGTCATTAACCTAACCTGGGGGCTGCCACCCCCAGACCCCCGCTGGTATATGCATTGATGTAGAGGTTGACAAATCACTGGAAATGAGTATCCAACAATAGGGTCAGATTTGGGTAAATAGGGGTTTTTGTTGGCTGCTGGCCACATAGATGAGGATTTCTATAAGTCCTGGGGGGGTTTCAACCCCCTCTACATATTCTGTATCCAACGGCAAATGGTTAAAAAATAATGCTATTTCCTTTAACCCCTCATTTTCCCTGAACTTCATAGCCCTCCCCACTAGTGGGAGCCATATTTTTAGATTGTTGGATTATGGTTAAATACTAATTTCGGCAAGAGTTGTGTTATCGGGCGTATCACCTACCTCTGACCGGGTATATCCTAGTGTTTACTATGCCCCTTTGAAAAGACATTAGCCTAACCTAACAACCTTACCTAACCTATCCTAGTATTATGGGTGAGGGCTGCTGCCCCCACACACCCGCCCTCACCCCCCCGCTGTTTGACATCAACTTACGTGTTTACACGACGTACGCCCGGTAACACAACTCATTCCCTAATTTCCGGTAATCATTATTATTAAACACTGATAAACCTAAAAAATAACAAACCCAACAAAAAATAAACTTTAAAATAGCTGTAGTCCGACTCCTTTATACAGTAATAATAATAATAATAATAATTCTTTATTCCAGACACATAAGATAGATACAGTATAAATACAGTACGACCTAATGGTCCATATCACATACACTTCTCGTCAGAGCACAGATTATAGGTTTGACTCCTGTAAGGAGATAAAGAAAACCTAATATTTAGTAGTGGCCCCGTAATCATTGACGAACATGCCTATTACATAAGGCATCCTCTTCAAACACTAATTCGCCGTAGTTTGAATCTACCGCGCAGAGCATTTAAAATCTGAGGAGCCTTCATCATGAGCGCACGTGACCTCACTCATGGCTTCAGTCATTATGAATTGGGTTCTCACTACGAAAAAACTTTGTAAACAATAAAAACAAAAAAAATAAGAATAACTATCCAATAAGCTTTCCATCATATCGTGGATGTACTTGTGTGGATCTTTGACCAGACGCTGATTCAGGCGTCATTCTTCCTTCACTGACATATCAAGTAAACCAAAATCCTTAATACATCAACGAATGGGAAGGGGATGGTCGGGAGGGCCCCAGTCGTCAATGATTACGGGGCCACTACTAAATATTAGGTTTTCTTTATCTCCTTACAGGAGTCAAACCTCTAATTTATTAGTTGCCCCTCCATCATTGACGAACATGCCTGATTTCTAAGACTGGAGGGGGACATTCGTAATCATATCATAACTCTAGAAAAGCAGATAATCAAACAACCACATAGTATTCTTACTTTGAAAATATATTTAAACATGGCGCAGCCCATATATATACAAAAAAGGGGTTCAAGCAGGTGCGTGCTTCAAAGAAGCCTGCTTGACAAAAAAGGGTAACTCTGGAGATTCTGCGCACAGATCTGTAGTTACAAAGGCACCCCACTCAACGAGCGGTGACAAAAATAATAAGTTATAAGTTTACATGTGCACGTAATAAACCCCATAATATTCGAGGAAATGTTTCACAAACGATCTCCACTGTTTAAACTAAATTGCTTTCACAGCTAAAACTACTATAACAACACTGTTGTTTGTACTAACAATGTACTAGCAAAATTTCTCGCCCTGAATAGAACAGAGAAATATTCATATCACATTATCCATAATTTGTCTCACAGCTCTTACATTCCGGCGGGGTCTAGGGTGTCCTATGTTACACTGACTGCACCCCCCCCCCCTCCTTTTCCCTTTGAAAGTAAACAAAAGTGACTGAAGGGCCACCTAGACCCTCTGCCTTAAGGCTATACATGGTAAGGAAGGTTTGTCTAGAGCAACTGACAAGTATCTAGTCAAAAACGTATGATTAGACGCCCACAACTGTGTGGACGAAATATCTTCAACTGAAAAGTTCTTCAAGAAACGTAAAGAGGCTGCCCATTTGCGTAAATCGTGGGCCCTACCCACAACGCCGGGATTACTCTCTTTAATGACTTCGACCAGAAGAGAAGCTAACCTCCGTTTCAGTAAGCGTTTGCCCGTACTCGCTACCCATAAAGCACCTTGGGGGTTTAGAGGAGCTACTCTCAAATATTTGGTTAGAGCTTGCACTGGACAGAGATTATGGTGCACCTTTCCCCTTTTTAACGCCGGCACAGTGAACTCAGAAAACACGTGCGCACTGTGCTCATTCTTGGCTACAAATCCCGGGGAAGGTGCAATGTGAATACATTCATTAAGTCTACCAAACCTAAGGCAATTAGGTGTGTTGCTCATCGCCGCCAGCTCAGACACTCTGTTCCCGGTGGCCAAAGCCAAAAGGAATACAGCCTTTTTTTAAAGTAACGCAAAATCTGCAGTATTTTGGTACAGACGAGAGTGAAGTAAAGACAATGCCTTGTCCAGAGACCAAGTAGGCATGAGCTGACGGGGAGGTGGGCGGAGTTTAAAACATGCTCTCATAAAACCTGTTTCCTCCGCCACCGGTATGGAGAGACCTGTAAGGTCTAAAAAGGGCACTCTAATCGCAGTTAAGTGATTTTTTAACGTTACCACAGATAAACGTTTCTGCTCAAACAGATAATTCAAATAATTAAATACTAACGCCACTGAGGGCACAGTCTGTTCTGTTCTAATGATCCAAGAAGTAAAGGCCTGCCAATGTGATTGATACTGTCGTTTCGTAGACTGAGTATATTGATTGATTAATTTATTGGTCACATCTCTACCATACGGTGCTAGCCACTTGGCCTCCTGAATGTCCATAATGCAAAAGTCAGCGAGGTCGCTAGGTTGCCAATCGTGTCTAAGTGGAAATACTCGACCGGGAGCGACACCGGGTGCGAGCACCACGTCTTCAATTGCTGGTACCATAACTGCGCCGGCCACAGGGGCGCGATGAGCGAGACTAAGCCTCGATAATCTCGTAGTTTGTTCACTACGTGGCACATTAGTGACGCGTCTGGCGGCGGAAACAGATAGATGGAGCTCCATCTGTTCCAGTCTGTCACTAGGGCGTCCAGCCCCCCTGCCAGCGTTTCCGTCCGGCGGGTGAGGTATAGAGGGAGTTTGTGAGTCCCCTCGGACGCAAACAGATCCACTTGTGGATGGTAGAGCTCTGCAATCATTAGGTTGAAAATGGGTTGCTTGAGCTCCCATTCTACTGTCGTGCTCTGTCTCCGGGACAGAGCGTCTGCCCAGACGTTTGCTCCGCCTGGGAGATAAGATGCGTGAAGATAAATGTCTAGCCTGTTGGCTAGAGTAAAAATCTCTTCCGACACGTTTAGCAACTTCCTTGATCTCGTTGACCCCTGTTTCTGAATAGAGTGAACTGCATTCAGATTGTCCATTCTGAAGGCCACCGACTTGCCCCGTAAAGTAGAGCCGTGAGCCTGAAGGAAATACAAGGGGACTAGTAATTCTTTGACATTGATGTGGGAGATTTTTAAGTGGGACCAAAGCCCCTGACCCTGGTGCCCCCGGTCTGACTGAAATCCCCAACCTATCGTGCCTGACGCATCCGTGTCTACCAATGCCGTTGGCGGAGGAGAGGTCCATGACATTACCGAGTGCAGCGTTTCCCTCTTCGCCCAGACAGCCAGTAAGGTGTGGATTAATTTTGGGATGGGCCATAATTTTCCTGCCGGTAAGAGTGGGAAATATTTGTTGCCCTCCAATATTAACCGTTTCACTTTCAACCGGCCCAACATTACAGTTAGTTGAATCCAGTTGAGAGAGCCGACCAGAGACTCCCAGACCCTCTGTGTCGTAGTCAGACTGTGAAGAAACATGAACAGTTTCCTGCGAAACCTGTTGCGATTGTCCACACTCTGACTCAGAGTGAGAGCCGCTGTGTCCCAAACCAGCCCTATCCACTGAATTACTCGTGAGGGGACAAGGTTTGACTTTACCAGATTTACCTTGAACCCTAGAGCTTTGACATGAGTTAAAAGTATGTTGACATGTTTGATGCATAATTGCTCTGTCTCCGCCACCACCAGCCAGTCGTCTAGGTACCACAGAACTCTGATTCCTTGCTTTAACAACGGCATCAGGGCTTGCCGGACTAATTTCGTGAATAGTCGAGGTGCCAGGTTCAAACCGAATGGCATCCTCTGAAAAACAAAATTTTGGTGCCTGATCCGTAAGGCCAGAAACCTTTGAAATCGTTTGTTGACCGATACGTGCCAATAAGCATCTGTCAGGTCTAGGGAACACATCCAACCCCCCGGCGGAAGTGTTAGCCTGATTTGGTGTACTGTTAACATTCGGAATGACTCGTTGTGAATGTGAAGGTTCAGATAAGACAAGTCGACGACCGGTCTCATCTGAACACTGTCCCGTTTGGGAACCAAAAAGAGCTTGGACGTGAATACAGGGTAATTTTTGGGGACCGGGATGATGACATTCTTGGCAATCATTTCCTGGACCAGTGACTTCACCTCTAAAGAAACAAAATTCGCCGTTGTCGGCTGACGTAAGCGAGGTCGCCGGAGCCACTGCCAAGTGATGCCCTTGCGTGCCACCATCCGGGCCCAAGTGTTTATCGGCCATGCTTTGTGACACGTTCGGAACGACCCAGTTAGCAGACCAGGGTTCGCCGGCTGTACTACCCTCGGATCCGCCGGCCTTACTACTGGCACCGGGAGTGAGAGAGACCTTAGTTTTTTTACGGTGGTGGAGTTGGCGGTGGTGGACGCTTCGCCGGCTGGCTGGCATTGGCGGAAGACGGGCCCTGACCTGGCTTATTATAGCCTCGTCCTTTCTGACCTGAAAACCTACCCTGTCTATGCCTGAACTGACCTTGAGTGGAGGAGGACTTAGGAGGAAGAAAGGGCTTAGATCCCCCCGGCTGAGCTTTAGCGACTGGCCTGGGTTTGGGGAAGTTAAAGGCAGGTTTCTTAGAAGGGGTGGGACTGTGTTTAACGGCCTGAGCCATATTAAAAACCGTTCGCCACACCTCAGGGGACATTAAAGAGGGAGTGAGCACTGGTGACATGACCACCTGATTCGCAATGCGATCAGGCAGTTTGCGGACTAAGGATATTCTCAGATCTTGTCTCGCTCATACCGCCTCAAGCAAGGCAATGCGTACGTCACCTAATGATTGGATTGACGACTGAAGAAGCAGTCGCCGGGACAATTCAACCGAACGTCTGGCATCCGCGTCTGCGATTGCCTGAGTGGACCGGAGCAAAGACTTAGCTACCTGTTGAGACACTATGTATTGAGAGAACAGGCGAAAAGCTTTCCCCCGTAGCCTAAATTCACGGTCTAGGTGAGTTGGGGTAGGGGTAGTGAAAGGGTCTTTTAGCTCACAAAGATTAATTTTAGGGGCAGCTAAGAAAGCAAACAAAGCCGAAAGGACTCCGCCGGCAAAACATACTGGCATGGAGAACCAAGAATGAGTATCTTGAGGGATCTGGTGGGAAGTTTTGGAAGTAAATGTGGTCGCAAAGTTTTGAGCCTCTGTCTCCCATTCCACCCAAGGTCCTGGGCCCAACTGCCCCACCTTCAAGACTGGATTAGCTGCCGCGTCTGTGACGGTTTGCAAATCGAGTTCTGGAGTGAGAGCTGACAGTGACTTAATGTCATTAAACCCATCATGCTTAGACCAGTCAGAAAACAATCTTGAAGCTGAGGCAGGGGGTAAAGCAGGCTTAGCAGTATAAACAAAATAGTCCTGGTGATAATAACTAGGTATAGCCTTGATGTTGACATCTAGCACATTCCTCAAAGTATCCAAGGCCCTTAATTTCTTAGATTTATTGCCCTGGATGACCCACTCACGCAGCACTGGAAGCTCCCCTGACAAGGTAGGTTGGGCTAGCTCTGGTTTAGTGGGGGTCAAAAGGACCCATGACTCGTCTGGTCCGTAAAGCAAGGGCAAAGCTACCTTTTTGAGAGGCGCTCTGTCTAGAGGGGGCGGATTGACATCCGTTATAACCCTTACATTCGAAGTGGTCAATGCCGCCGTAGCAGGCTTAGTAACCACCGATGGTCACATAGAGGGGGGGGTGAGGGATCTGAGGCAAAGCAATAGAAGTTATCAGAGGCCGTACCGTAGAGCTTGTCGTGGGAGCTCCCAAGTCCACTGTGGGAGTTTCCTGCTGTTGGCCAAAAAATCTAGATAAAGCATTATCAAGTAGCCCATCAATTTCCTGTGCAGTGACAAATTGATTTGATGATGTGTTCACTGATGAATCATTAAGATCTTGTGCGGCATCGAAGCCTGAACCTGACTCTTTGCCCTTCCATATCCGATATCATCAAACCTCGTCTTTGTCATCCTGTTCCTCCTGAGAAGATCCCGCCGAAGCTGGGGTACCATCCCGTCGCCAAGAGAAGTTAGGAGTAGAGGAAGGGATCGCCGCGTCCCGATGGACGTCAGCCACTGTGTGAATAGTTTGAGCCGGAAGTGGGTGGTCAGGCCCCGGACGAGAAAATCGCCAAACACCTAGGCCTTGGCCTCTACTCCCGTGGGAGTCTGAAACACTCCCAACCACTGAGTCCTCTGAACCCTCCAACTCCAGGGGTAAAATGTTAATGGGTAAATCATCGTTAGGTACAGGTACTACACTGGACCCCTGAGACCGAAACACCAACTCTGTCTGGGGTAGAGGATGACGAGAAGCACTAGAAACAGGTGATTGTCGGTAGGCCTGTCTATCATGGGAATCCTTTTTTGAAGATTTATGGCTGCGGTTGACCGTGAACTACTCGTTGATTTGGA
>JAVRFV010000426.1:0-5000 GCA_032716605.1 Paralithodes platypus
CTTGCTATCGCCATTCGCCAGGAAAAAATCGACACCTAAATGACACAAAGTCTTAATATTGACAGCGAAATTATATGAAACGTCTTACAATCGCCAAGCTAATGAGTCGAACGTCATAAACTCTGAAACTAAATGGGCTAAACATGAGGAAGAAAGGGAACCAGAAAAAGACCCATCTCCCCTTAAACACGAGAGAGAGAGAGAGAGAGAGAGAGAGAGAGAGAGAGAGAGAGAGAGAGAGAGAGAGAGAACGCATTCATATAGACCCAGCATTACAAATTCACTTACATCTCCGCCTGGCATCCCGAGATACCACTTTTTGCTTGCTTTTAACTCTCTCTCTCTCTCCTTCTTTTATTGCTATCCTTTCCTTCCACTTTCCCTTACGCACGGGTTAGCTATCTCCACTAGAATTATGTCCTGACCACCTCGCTTGGATCGTAAGGTCTGTTTGGTCAGTGTATCTATGTAAATCTGTAAAATCTCTCTCTCTCAATAGATAATGTTTTTTTGCAATACACACTGACAGAAATTAACACTGTTTTCAGTTGAGGAGAACAGAAGGGGAAAATAAAGGTGAAAATAGCCAGACATTCTTTTCCATTTCTAACTAGGCCTATTCTGTATATTTCTTCAGGCGATTTACAAGCCCTGCTAGGATATTCACTTCTAACTGTAACTCAAACAGGACTACGTTCAGCGGCGATATTTATTAATATGTACCGGTGACGTCTTTTTCATTATATCCTGGCACTATTAGACGATTGTAATCGGTTTAGGAAGGACCTCTAGCAATTAAATGTCCACACATTTGCCATGGCTGACTCCTCCCAATTGTTAGAATATTAGCTTGATTATTCCCGGCGTCTCTTCATTATGGCTAGTTGATATTCCAAATTATATTACGGCAGACATTTATATCACGGCACTGGGCATATTTACCACAACCTCAGTCACAACCCTTCCTATGTATTGCTGAAATATTAGCCTTCATGCCTTTGCCACCAACTTTACCACACCTGCCACTAAACACACACTACTATTGAAAGTAGCACACACACAGCCCGTAGCCTAGTGGTAGAGCTCTCGTCTCACACACGAGGGGCCGGGGGTTCAATCCCCGGCCGGGGGTTCAATCCCTGGCCGGGCGGAGACAAATTGGGCTTGTCTCCTTTCATGTGTTAGCCTCAGTTCACCTAGCTGTAAGTAGGTACCTGGATTAAGTGGACGACGTTGTAACGTCCCATCTGGGGTTGGCAAAAATGGTACAAGGCGAGATGGGTATCATATGGTTCACCTAAGCTGATGGCTACCTAAGCCTTCGGGCGAGACGGTACCGTCTATAGTGAGAATGGTACCATACAGATCCACCCTAAGCCTTCGTTTCCGATGTCTCCAATGGCTAAAAATACAGACTACACACCCATCCACAGCCATTCCAACGATCCATATCACCCCTTCACATATAGGAGGCGGGAAATAACGAGCATGTTCACTCCCGCAATACAACTAGAGTAAGTACAACTAGAGTAAGTACACATGTTCAGTGCCATCACAATCACCAATCACAACAACCAATACAAGCAACACTAAAATCATCAGCAAACATGATCACAACTACTACCAACAAACACAACCAACACCACAACCACAACCATCATCACTACAGCTACCAAGCATCACTACTCCAACCAACACCACTACCAACCAATCACCTCCATTCTCACCACCATCACCACTACGTAAGCAACGATGATCACGACTACCATACGTTACTACGATCATAACCTTCACCACTACTAGCAACCACCACCATCACCACTATACAGCTACGATTATCAGGACCCACACCACACCAACCACTACATCATTTATATTGCTACCACCACCAACCAATCACCACCACAACCACCACCATCACCATCACAGCTGTAAATATCACGACCCTACCAGTACCTCACACCACCACAATTCCTATCACAATTCCCCGGTACCACCAACATTACCACAACCACAATTCCCATCACCATCACAGCTACAAACATCACGACCCTACCAGTACCTCAAACCACCACCATCTCCACCACCACAATTCCCAGTACCACCAACATTCCTACTACCACAACCACAACTTCTATCACCATCACAGCTACAAACATCACGACCCTACCAGTACCTCAAACCACCACTATTCCCACCACCACAATTCCTACCACAAATCCCAGTACCACCAACATCCCCACTACCACAACCACAATTCCCATCACCATCACAGCTACCAACATCACGACCCTACCAGTACCTCAAACCACTACCATCCCCACAACCCAGTACCCAGTACCACCATTATTCCCACCACCACAATTCCTACCACAATTCTCACTACCACAATTCCCAGTTCCACCAACATTCCCACAATCACAATTCCTACCACAATTCCCAGTACCACCAGCATTACCACAACCACAATTCCCATCACCATCATGGCTACAAACATCACGACCCTACCAGTACCTCAAACCACCACCATCCCCACCACCACAATTCCCAGATATTCCCGACAGAAATCCAGGAGGGGAGAAGCGGAATTGGCACCTGAGGCGACTTTAATCTAATACGCCGCCACCTCCTTCCCCGACCGAACCCAACCGAACCCAAAGCTCAACCGAATCCGATCGTACCCAACCGAACAAATCTGGACCGTATCGTCTATGTACTCTTATTTTGTTTCTGAAGACAGTCTTTCTGAAGCCGTAAATATCAATACAAAAACAAAAAAGCAATAACAATGTAGTTTTCGGATGGATAAGAAGTGTGTTGAATTTGGTGTTATGTATTTATGAACGTGCTGCAATCGTATTTTAGCTAGTATTTCTGCTAAATATGTATGTAAACAAAAGAAAAAAAAGGAAGGAAAAAAAATAATTACATCATGTAGATCTCAAGTGGTCAATTGAATTAGATTAGGCTCATCAAAGGCCGTTCAATCTGGACCAAGTTTGATCAAAATATAACCAAACGGGACTCGACCAAAACTAACTGAATTAAAGCGGACGAAATCAAGATAAACAGAACGAACTAGATGTCAACTAGAAATAAAAAAATATATAAAAAAATAAAACTAGGCTCAACTTGATTGAATGCAACAGGGCTAGACTATACCACATCGAAACCAATTAAAAAAGTGCTAACAGAATCAGGATTTAACAAAAAACAAAAACACAAACAAACTAAATCAAAGAGCAGGAGAGAGAGAGAGAGAGAGAGAGAGAGAGAGAGAGAGAGAGAAAGAAAGAGAGAGAGAGAGAGAATGAAACAGGATTTAGCAAACAAGCCAAACTAAGTCAAAACGTAGAATCCAATGGAAGGAGGGCAGGAAGGAAGTGCTCTCCGCTGGCTGAGAGAGAGAGAGAGAGTGAGAGTGAGTATATGAGTCTGTGTGTGTGTGTGTGTGTGTGTGTGTGTGTGTGTGTGTGTGTGTGTGTGTGTGTTAGTTACACCACATAGCTCCAAAAACGAACAAAGGAATAGAGAACTTAAATGTGGTGATATAATAATTATATACAGTATATAAACATTATCATAATTATTAACAGATTGGAAGAACTAACAATGATATTGATAGCAAAGTGAGGTCAGAAAAGAAATATTTACTTACATAGGGTTACATATACACACTGACCACAGACCGTTCGATCCCCGAAAAGTGGTTAGGACTTAATTCGATATAAAAAAGTACGAATTATAGGCAAGGCAAGGAAAACGATAGCAATGGAGAGAGAGAGAGAGAGAGAGAGAGAGAGAGAGAGAGAGAGAGAGAGAGAGAGAGAGAGAGAGAGAGAGAGCGAGAGAGAGAGAGAGAGAGAGAGAGAGAGAGAGAGAGAGAGAGAGAGAGAGAGAGAGAGAGAGAGAGAGAGAGAGAGAGAGAGAGAGAGAGAGAGAGAGAGAGAGAGAGAGAGAGAGAGAGAGAGAGAGAGAGAGAGAGAGAGAGAGAGAGAGAGCAAACGTAAAACCCAATCGTAGGAAAGGCAGGAAGGAGAACTCCCCTCTCTCTCTTCCCTGACTGGCAAAACAACCAATTTGCGGGAGGTGAAGAAATTGGTGAAAGAGAGAGAGAATGAGGGAGTTTGAGAGAGAGAGAGAGAGAGAGAGAGAGAGCAAACGTAAAACCCAATCGTAGGAAAGGCAGGAAGGAGAACCCCCCTCTCTCTCTTCCCTGACTGGCAAAACAACCAATTTGCGGGAGGTGAAGAAATTGGTGAAAGAGAGAGAGAATGAGGGAGTTTGAGAGAGAGAGAGAGAGAATTGAATGTACAGCTGTTAACAAAAGTTCATCAGTTGTTAAGATGTTCATTTTATATATTTGAAAATTTGAAATAATAATCTATGTAAATTACTATTTATTTAATATCGACATGTTCCGGTATATCGTAGTCATATACTTAACCTTTAACTGTCTTGATAATGGATAGAATGTTTAATATCTTGTATGTGATATCCCAGGTTCGAATCCCTGGAAGATCACATGATTTCATTAATTTCATTGGGAGGTGTTTGGTGTTGGGAGTGAAAATAATGAATTAGATTATTAATACATAACTACAGACGTAAGCATCAATGTGAGTGGCTATATTTACGTAAACAATATCGTGAAGACCTTAGAAACTTCTGGTAACAGCTGTATAATAAGCCTACTAAAAACACACATCTAGGTCACCCAGGAGAAGACCCAGAGAAATAGCCTAAAGCCGGTATCACACGATAGCTTTTATACTCAACATTCGATGATCAAAAAATTTCTGGCAACATTTCTGGAATATTTTGCACTGGTATCGGAAACTAGACTGATGGTAGATGAAGTTAGGTAACATAAACACAATTTAAATGGTTACCTTATGGGCTACCAGACCAGTGTTAAGGATAAATGTTGAGGGAAAAAGCGCTCGTGTGATACCGGCTTAAGTAAGAAATAAGTAAGTAGGCCAAAAAGTAACCATTAC
>JAVRFV010000426.1:7500-51828 GCA_032716605.1 Paralithodes platypus
TTAGGTTAACAAATAGAAAGATGTACTGACAAACATGCATAATAACGTTTGCACCGGTAAACACACCACGGCTTGTGTGTGTGTGTGTGTGTGTGTGTGTGTGTGTGTGTGTGTAATAATAATAATAATAATAATAATAATAAACGGTTTATTGATAATTGCAGCCGTAGGCTGAAAATGTACAGAGGAATATGTTGTAGCTTAACTGTAACTTATATTATCTTATAATAAGGACCAAAGCATGAGGTTGTATAAGAGCTGTTTGACGAGGTCAATATTATGTACTAGGTTGGAAGATGATTTTCCAGATTGAGATACTAGATTGCATAGGAGCTATTTGACCAGTAAACATAATGTGTGTGTGTGTGTGTGTGTGTGTGTGTGTGTCTGTACAAAGGAGTACAAAGGAAATCAAGCAACAACAGATCTAGTGACCCTTCTAGGCTGCTTGTCCTCCAAAACACTGAGGATCAAGTGTCCAAACAGTGGTTTAGAGTGGGTAAGGGAACATTG
Source organism: Paralithodes platypus (assembly GCA_032716605.1). Taxonomy (NCBI): domain Eukaryota; kingdom Metazoa; phylum Arthropoda; class Malacostraca; order Decapoda; family Lithodidae; genus Paralithodes; species Paralithodes platypus. The sequence goes on from JAVRFV010000426.1 coordinate 8,014, forward strand.
GAAAGGGAACTACTGCCCTGGAACTAATGTCCGTGGCAGGATTAGGAAGTTAGTAGAGGACAGATGGGTTAGTAACTGAGGGGAGGATAAAATAAAGTTATTCATTTACAAACGCAGTCAGTCGCGGGTTTGATGCAAGATATTTGTCTAGGCGGAGTTTAAATGAATCAACGGTGCTGCAGTCTATAACGTCTCGGGGAAGCCCATTCCACAAGTTGACAACTCGATTGAAGAAGAAATTCTTAGATTCGTGTGAGTTAAAAGATTTACCAATAATTTTGCAACCGTTTCCCCGCGTGTAATTAGATTGGTCGATAGTGAAGTACTTACTACAGTTCATATTGTCGATGCCTCTGATGATTTTGAACACGAATTAAGTCACCTCTTAATCTGCGCTGGGTTAAAGGAAATAGATTTAATTCTCTAAGACGCTCTTCGTATGGTTTGTTCTTTAGGCTAGGTATCATTTTGGTAACTCTACGTTGAACTCGTTCTAGCTTGTTTATGTCTTTTTGGTAATAAGGGCACCAGCATTGAACGCAGTATTCTCTCTCTCTCTCTCTCTCTCTCTCTCTCTCTCTCTCTCTCTCTCTCTCTCTCTCCAAGCGAGTGTTCTGTCACCCACCATCACATCCAATATTTACTCAGCCTCCCGCTCGGAACAGAAATCTTGAGAAGTGGGTTCCTTCAGATTCCTTCCCCCCTGATCGCGAATATTGATGGCAAATTTGATAAGATGTCGGGCGAAACAAATTTATTTTTTATTTTTTTGGGGGGCGGGGTTTAATTGTTTGGATGTGAGAGAGAGAGAGAGAGAGAGAGAGAGAGAGAGAGAGAATTAATGGGCTGTTGTTTCATGTAACCTATTATTATGTTTTTTGTTTTCCACCAACCAACTTCACCTCTAAACTCAATTAATTAAATCAACAAATACGTGTGGCACTCCAAGGACTCGAACCGAGTATACTCACATCGAAATTCCGCGCACTTATGCATTACGCTGTAAGTAATTTATAGTTCGAGACAGAAAGAAAAATTATTAACTTCTCACGTATCTAAAGATAATATTTATGTCACATTTGATAAGGTGAAGAGTGAAGTGTTGTTTAATTCGAGAAAAAAACAAGTAAAGTACCCCACCCTCGGGGATCCTTTGTATTACCAAGAAAGAAGAATACCTTCATTGTGTATTGCATCTCGTAAATTGCAACTGAATAGATGCAGGTCACGGAAATTGTTGGAATAGAAAACCTTGAAGATTGTTGTTTGTTTGGATGCAGATGTCCGTACGCATGTTTAGGGGAGACTGACCGTTTGTTTGGTCTATTAATTAATTTATTCATATATTTCTTCAGTTTCCTCCCTAGACCTCCATCAAGCTTACAAAAACACCCCCTAGAACCCCCTCCCCTCTTCAAGATAAATTTGTACATTTCTCGGTAGAAAAATTTCCCGGCCAAAGGCCGGTTCCTCTTAAAATTGCAGGCTCGCTTTCGTTCCCAATTTGTATCATAAATATGTAAATATAATGTTGATATGTCAAATACTAGCTGAGGCATAACCAGCGGAACAATAAAATAAAGTATGAAGGCAACTGCAAATGTTCGTATGTTGTATGTGGAAGTGGCGCGTTGGATCGGGCCGAACAGTGGGCGAAATTATGCACATTTGCTTGGGCAGCATGGAAATGGAATACCTGTCACGTGGAAAAATCACTAGGATACAAACCATTAAGGGGAGGTTTTTGGTTTGTTCCCTAGATAGGCGTGCTTCCGGTTGCGGACAATTAGTCCAAGAGTCCAAATCCTGTGGTTAATGAATGACACAGTGCTCATAGAAACCATCCAAAGTCTTACTAGTGCCTGTCGAGGGCTTCCAAAATCAACAAGTATAAATTAATATTTGTTTTCACCAACCCACCAATTAATTTACAAATAAACCTAACTAATGAAATCGACGAAAGTAATGAATACATGTGGTACTCCAAGGACTCGAACCTAGGATACTCACACCGAAATTCCGCACACTAAGTACTAGGCTATCAAAAATATTGTTTTTATATTATAATGTCAGAATTAAGATTATACTAGTTCAATACAATTGAATGCATAGCCTACATAGCTATAGCAGATATTATTCTAATTTATTATGATAGTTAGTTCTCGCTATATATGCATGTTAAATATAAACATAATAAGCCTAAGTATCCAAAGCAAATACTAAGGCTATCTATTATAAATAGTTAATATTGTATATTATGTGTAACTCTGTACCATCTACTTCTATCTATCTAGCTATCTATTGCCTGACGCCGTGATCCCCGAAGGGGTGGCCACGAACGAACCGCCCCATGCCTCTGTCCTCTGAACCTCTGTCCCCAGTCAGTCGACGCCCCTCCCCCCAACCAGCACCGCCTTCGTTCATTACTTCCTCACTCCATCCATCTACTTGTGAGCGTTAAGACTAGTGATGGCAAAGATCAAAAGTTCACCATTATTCATATGTAAATTAAAGGTAAATAACTCACTCCTTACTCTTTGCTCTAACCCCTTTTCCAAATGACAGAGATTAATATTAAATGTGTGGAGTGGAGACCCATATTTGCCTGAACCCCTTCAGTGTGATATAGTTTTCAGTATAATATTGGTATAATTCGGCAAGGGACTGGAGTTCTCGAGAAGGGGCTGATGCTATTATTGACTTACAGTGTGCTGGCTTAATAATCCAGAAGGGTTGATAGCCTCTGAAGTCCTATTTTAACTAACATTCGGCAAGGGACTGAAGTTCTCGAAAAGGGGGTCCAGTCCTGACGTTATTCTTGATTTAGTGTGCTGGCATAATAATCCGATAGGGTTGATAGGTTCTGAAGTCCTATTTTAACTAACTTAAATTTGGCAACTATACTCGGGGGTGTCCTGTGGTGTATGGGTTAGCGGGCTTCGTCCACAACAAAGAGGATCGGGGTTCGAATCCCCCTCCTCTGTTTCACCTAGCAGTATACATAGGAACCTGGTATAAGCAAACTGCTCATCTTGAAATTTCAGGAAGGAACTGGAGTTCTCGTAAAGGGGCTCCAGTCCTGACGCGATTCTTGACTTACAGTGTGCTGACTAAATAATCCAGAAGGGTTGATAGCCTCTGAAGCCCTATGTTAACTAAGCAAACTGCTGTGAAGTCCCATCTAGGGTTGGCAGTGTGGTACTAGTTGGAACGGTACACTTGGATTGCAAAGTCTCTAGCCCACTTACAAATATTCGTGGACTACGACCATTTCTTATCGAGGAAGTATGTTTCTGGAAGTGTATTTATAAATACAATTGTCTATGCATCAACTACAATACAAAACTATATACACAATTTATTTAAAAGCAAGTTCTATCAAAAAAAATTATCCAGATAGTTATAATTGCATCAACAAAAACAGGGGGTCCATGAATGAGTTGTATTCGGATGAAGACAATGATATCTATTTTACTATATGTTGGCTCTAACTCATGGTTCTTCAGATTTATTCAAAGAAAATAAGTACTACAGTCAAAGTTTTAGAAGTAAATAGTTTATTCCATAGTCTTTGCCCTTACCCCTATTCCAAATAATGACATTAATACGTGATTTGAAGAGTGGAGGTCCCATATTTACCTTGAGAATACGAGAAGTGTAAACAACTGAAGCCCCTTTAATTATATCGCACCCAGCCTACACACAGAATATTCACCCTTCCACATTAAAGACGCAATTTTATAGTATTTGTGTTTGTTTATGTATTATTTTATTATTATTATTATTATTATTATTATTATTATTTATTTGTGTATATATTTGTTCGTTTATTTATTTATTTAATTATTTATTTGGCTAACAATAAACAATTTTCCAAGAAGGACGTTTCACTATTCAAGGGTCTAAAGAGAAAAAGGTGAAGACAAGTGTAAACAGAAGAACGAAGTAGATGATCAGTGAAAGATGGCAGGCTGTCCATCTTGCTATTATGACAAAGGGTGACAGGACATAACATAATATATAAATAGGAACGTTCAGACAAGCAATATATAATCACGTTAACCCCTTCTGTGCCAGCGACGTATTTTTATATTTGATTTCAGCTACCTGTAGACGATTATATGAAGCTTAGGAAGAATATATGGTAGCAAAAAAGGATATATTGAGATAACCTGTAGCCTTTTTATGGGTAGACATCCTTCCTAAGCTGATAAAATGTTCTAATGATTGCCAGAATATAATGAAAATAATGTCACCAGTACTGAATGGGTTAATGCCTCGAAGTAAAGAAGGAAACAGAGTGAGTAGTTAGGGGTGAGAAAGGGAGCCAGAGGATAAATAAATGAAGAGTGTGACCTGACATGATAATAATCCAATATATTAATTTCACTCCCAACACCACACACTTCCCAATGAAATTAATGAAAGCATGTAATTCTGCCGGGATTCGAACCTGGGCTATCACATACAGATCTTAAACACGCTAAGCATTACACCATCAAGACAGTTAAAGGTTAAGTACATGACTACGATTTTATATCCATTTATCGAATACTGGATATCAACCTAATCAGGTACTCAAACCCAACTGAATGTAGGAAAGAGGAGACCGCAATTATTTTGGTAATTTTATCACTTTCAGTAACGGTGCTGTCCTTTTAACTTTACTCTGGCTACTATTAAGCAATGTTATGCAGTTTGAAAAGGGCTTCCAGCAATAAATAAGCTTGGAACTATCTTAACCCATTTTACTACCACAAATCCTTCTTAAGCCGCACACAATCGTCTGAAAAGAGCTAACAGAAAACAAAACATGACGTCACCGGTATATAAGGGGTTAGAGGGTGTCATTTAAAGAGAAGCATATCCCGTTCCAAATCGGTAATCCAGATATTGTGAACGCTAACCTCTGTAACTCAAAAAGGGCTCTACCAAATAGGCTGTAAATTTCCACATCTATTGCCTGGCTGAACCTTCCCAAATGGTAGACAAATTGGCTCTATTACTCTAGTCGTTGTGAGTTATAGAGGTTAATGTTCAAGAACTTAACCTACTTACTTGGAATAAGGTATAATCTTGGCAACATCCTTCTTTTTCCAGCTGTAGAAATCTGTTTAGTCGGCAGCAGGAGTTAGGCAGGTTTCCGGGCTTCATTGCATACACGGCATTTCAAATCGGCGAGGATTTGCATATTTCCGAGTGTAAGTTCAAATATTTTCCCTGGGGACCTTGGAGACGGTTTTTTCCCCTTACAGGTCGTGCTAGGGTTGCTATTTTTCCTCTTTTTCTTGCGGATTTTCCCTTTTTGTATGTATTTCGTTCTTTTATAAGGGTGTGTGTTACATTACTGTATATTGGCCATTTATGCATTTTTTTATTTTTTTTATTTATTTTGTCGTTTGCTAGTTTCCTTTCTTCTGTTTTTTACTTTCTTTACACCTTTTGTTTTGTTTGTCTGTAGCTTATTTACATTGTGTTCCTCTCTATCCTACAGTTCTTTCTTATTTGCATCTTTCCGATCTTAAAGTTCAAATATTTTCCCACGGGAGCTTGGAGGCAGTTTTTCCCTTGCACGTTTTGCTGGGTTGGTTTTGGGGGGTTACTTTTTCTTTGGTTTCCCTCTTGTTCTTGGATTTTTCCTTTTCCTTTTGATTAAATAATGTTTATGACATCGTTTTGGCCGTGTATGTTTTGTAATTAATTAGTATAAAGCTGTTTTTCTTCTGTTTTTCTTGCCATATAAAATTGCATTACCTCTGTTACAAGCCGTTTTCTACCATGTGTTTCGATATATTCTTATTCTATTTGTGTCTATATCTAGTCTTCGGTTCTCTCTATCCTGCAGTTCTTTCTTATTTTCATATTTGCGAGTGTAAGTTCAAATATTTTCCCATGGGAGCCTGAAGACGGGTTATATTCTTGTACGATATGTTGGGTTGCTCTCTATCCTGGTGTTTAGTTTGTTTTTAAATGTTTCTTTTCCCCGATTTTCCCTTTGCCCTTTGTTTTTCTCTCATCACGTTTTCTGCCACCTTATGTTAGATTATTCATTTTGTTTCTACTTGATACTTTTTTCTTCAGTTTCAATTGTTGTGTATTTCTTTTACTTATTATTTTCATTATTTATTTATATATTTTAATATTCCCGTTTTACCTTTGATTTTTTTTTGTTTTTGTATTGTCTATGTGGACGAGGGAGATACAAGGCAAAACTGGCTGTGATGAGTGTCCCCTCCTCCCCCAGAGTTGAAAGAGTGACAGGGCCAAAATCAAGGAATGTTTGAGCCAAAATGTCTGGACACACGGAGTTTGAAGAAATTTAAGTTATAGGATGAGGGAAAGGTGGATTCAAGGAGAGACTTCCAGAGCTCAGCTGTTGAATAGTAGAAAGATTGGGAGTATCGTTTCACTCTTGAGTTGGAGAGTTGCACAACGTAGAGAGGGTGTAACTTTGTACCCTACGAGGAGGTATAGGCTACACTGAGAGAGCTCTGAGGAACACTGATAAGTATTGCATTAACGATTGAATAGTGAGAGAAGCAACATTGCAGCGAAGAGAGAGAGCGATTGCAGAGAATCGGTGTGTTTACGGGAGTTAATGAGACTAAAGGAAAAAGGCTAACAGCTATTATTCAAACACTCATATGACCTTTCTGTTAGTAATATATATATATATATATATATATATAGATAGATAGATAGATAGATAGATATATAGACAGGAGGGGTGTTTACGTTTGTGAATGTGTTTGCAAGTGTGAGTTTATGCATAAGCGTATAATTTATTCGTTTGTATGTTTAGCGTGTTGTGAGAGTTTAACACATTCCCTTCTCATAATATGTGTTTCCCATATTCATACATCACCTATTTATTTTGTATAAGTCTTTCTGTTCCATTTACGTTTATATGTGTAGACAGTTTTCTTTTAGTTTGTGTTCGTTTCGTAATTTTCTGTTGCATATTCTCTGGTGTGAGTTCAAATATTTTCTCAAAATGCTTGAAGAGGAATTCGCTTGCACGTTTTGCTGCAGCTGTTATTTTAAAGTATGTTGTGTTCTTTATGTTTTCTTTATATTCGTCTTCGCTATCGTTTCCTCTTCTTTCCAATTAGTGTGTGTGTGTGTGTGTGTGTGTGTGTGTGTGTGTGTGTGTGTGTGTGTGTGTGTGTGTGTGTGTGTGTGTGTGTGTGTGCTTACTCTAGTACTTACTCTAGTTGTATTGCGGGAGTGAGCATGCTCGTTATTTCCCGCCTCCTATATGTGTAGGTGTTATATGTATCGTTGGAATGGCTGTGGATGTGCGTGTAGTCTGTATTTTTAGCCAATTGGCGACATCGGAAACGAAGGCTTAGGGTGGATCTGTATGGTACCATTCTCACTATAGACGGTACCGTCTCGCCCGAAGGCTTAGGTAGCCATCAGCTTTACAAGAAATTATGATGTAATTGGCATAACAGAATCTTGGCTCAATACAGAAGATAGAGACTTTTTAGCAGAGTATTCACTTCCCGGTTATGTAATGTTTGAGAAAAGCCGAATAAATCGAAATGGAGGTGGCGTTTTACTTTATATCAAAGAAAGTCTTAACCCTACCCTCTTGTCAAAACCTCAAATTGTGAACGTCGACGCATCTTTTGTGCTAATAAAGAATAATAAAGGTACACAAATAATACTTGCATTAATATACAGACCTCCAGCTCAATCAGTGCAAACTGACCGAGAAATTTACGAACAAATTGCAGATGTAAGTAACTCACAAGATACCGTCATTTTTGGCGACTTTAATTTACCTGTGACCAAGTGGGGCGATACTCTTACTTCACACTCCGGACATGACTTGTATACGAACTTGCAAGAGAGTTCGCTTTATCAATTTGTTCGAACGCCGACCCGTGGTAATAACGTTCTTGACATTGTACTTGCAACAAAATAAGAATTAATAGAGAATTTGAATGTTGGTGATGAATTCAGTAACAGCGACCATCGTACGATAACTTTCACTTTAAAGTTTACTAGTAACGAACCAAATAGTAGCATCGAAAAAGTCCCTAATTTCAAGAAAGCAAACTTCCATAAACTTAGAGCTATGTTTAAAGAAACTGACTGGAGCTTTTTAATTAACAATAATGACATAAATACATCTTGAAAGTTATTCGAAACCACTTACCTAAAAGCAGTGCAAGACTGCATACCATCGAAAATACGGCGTCCAGGCCATAATAATAAGCCCAAATGGTGGAATAAAGATATTTCAAACTGCCTGCTTGCTAAAAAATTTGCTAATGATAGATTAAAATCCTCACAAAATGACGAAGAACGGGTGAAATTTGTAGAGCTACGACGCAAAGCCAAAAAGTGAATTAAGCAAAGTAAAAAGACCTTAGAGTTACATATTGCGAATCAAAGTAAAACAAACCCGAAAGAATTCTATAGTTATATCAGAAAGAAAAAAGTAGTTACTTCAACTGTTGGACCGTTAGTCGATGAAAATGGAGAATACACCAAAGACGAAGTACAAATGAGTAATGCCCTCAATACCTTCTTTGCATCAGTTTTTACAACAGAAGACCTCAGTGATATCCCTACACCATCGCCGATTCAGATTGATAATTCAGATGTTCTAAGCAATATCACCGTTACAGAGAGAAAAGTATTGAATTGTTTAGATAAACTCAAGGTAAATAAAACGCCTGGACCTGATACAATCTCGCCTAGAGTTCTGAAGGAAGCTAAGGATGAGCTCTCCAAACCACTGACATTACTATTCAATAAATCCTTGCAGTCTGGAACTATGCCTGATCAGTGGAAGCTAGCCAACGTAACACCGATATTAAAAAAAGGCAGCAAATCCCTACCCAGTAACTATCGTCCAATTAGCTTAACCTCAGTTGTATGTAAAATGCTAGAAACGGTCATACGAGACAGACTCGTAAATCACTTAGAGGAAAATAACATACTTAAAGATACTCAACACGGCTTTCGTAAAAAACGTTCCTGTTTAACAAACCTCTCAGACTTCTTCCACGATATCCTCAACCTCTACGATGAGAGTAAAGCTGTAGATATTATATACCTTGATTTTCAAAAGGCCTTTGACAAAGTTCCCCACAAACGTTTACTGCTAAAACTAAAAGCGCATGGAATACAAGACGGTGTGTTGAAATGGATAGAAAATTGGCTCAGCGACAGAAAGCAAAGAGTAGTCATAAACGGTAAGGCATCTAAATGGACCAATGTAAGTAGCGGGGTACCCCAGGGATCGGTACTAGGACCAATTCTCTTTCTAATTTACATCAACGACATAGATGAGGGCCTCACCTGTACAATCTCAAAATTTGCTGACGATACAAAAATTGCAAATAGCGTACTCTCAAAAGAACAAGTTGACGATATGCAACACAATCTAGATAAATTGTCATGTTGGGCCCAAATTTGGCAAATGAGTTTCAATGCGGATAAATGTAAAGTACTACATATCGGATACCTAAATGAGAAAGCAAACTATTCGATGAATGGCACTCAGCTTAAGAATGTAAACAGAGAAACCGATCTGGGAGTAACAATATCGAGTAACCTAAAACCGAGTCAACAATGTTCAGAAGTTGTTAAGAAGGCAAACAAAATAATTGGCTTTATAGGCATGTCATTTGAGCATAAATCCAAAGAAGTTATCTTAACCCTTTACAATTCCTTAGTCCGCCCTCTTCTGGAATACTGCGTTCAATCCTGGTGCCCTTATTACCAAAAAGATATAAACAAGCTAGAACGAGTTCAACGTAGATTTACCAAAATGATACCTAGCCTAAAGAACAAACCATACGAAGAGCGTCTTAGAGAATTAAATCTATTTCCTTTAACCCAGCGCAGATTAAGAGGTGACTTAATTCAAGTGTTCAAAATCATCAAAGGCATCGACAATATGAACTGTAGTAAGTACTTCACTATCGACCAATCTAATTACACGCAGGGAAACGGTTGCAAAATTATTGGTAAATCTTTTAACTCACACGAATCTAAGAATTTCTTCTTCAATCGAGTTGTCAACTTGTGGAATGGGCTTCCCCGAAACGTTATAGACTGCATCACCGTTGATTCATTTAAACTCCGCCTAGACAAATATCTCGCTTCAAACCCGCGACTGACTGCGTTTGTAAATGAATAACTTTATTTTATCCCCCCCTCAGTTACTAACCAATCTGTCCCCTACTAACTTCCTAATCCTGCCACGGACATTAGTTCCAGGGCAGTAATTCCCTTTCCAATGTTCCCTTACCCACTCTAAACCACTGTTTGGACACTTGATCCTCAGTGTTTTGGAGGACAAGCAACCTAGAAGGGTCACTAGATCTGTTGTTGCTTGATTTCCTTTGTACTCCTTTGTACTCCTTTGTATTGGTGTCTGTGCCATTATTTTGGTAGTAATTGTACTTACATAGTGTTTGTGATGGTACCAATTTATCTTATTTTTGTCCCTTGGTATTTTATATATTTGTATTATTCTCTATCCTTTTTGTTTTCGTTGCCTTTCCCTTTTTTTTTTTTTTTTAATATTTCTATAAGTGTCTGCCTGTCTCTTTCGTTTCCATGTTTTGTATTTAATTATCTATCCTCGCGGTCTCTGCTTCTTGTATTTCCTTTCATTTGTTTTATTTCTCTATCCTCTCGCTGTTTCTTGTATATCCTTTCTTTTGTTTAATTCACTATCCTCTGTTTCTTTTATTTTCTTTCTGTTGTTTAATTCTCTATCCTCTCTGTTTCTTTTAGTTCCTTCCAGTTGTCTTATTTATTTATCCTCTATCTTTATTGCCTGTTGTATGTCTATCAATTTTGTTTCTCTTGTATTCTCATTCTTTTGTTTAATTCTCTATCCTCGCTGTCTCTGTTTTTGTTTTTATTTCCATTTTGTTGTCTGTTTCTCTTATCTAGCTTTTCTCCCTTTCCTTTCCAATTTGTTAGGCCACCCCTTTCCCACGTTCTAAATTCTTTCGCTTTTTGGTAGTCTTTTTCCTGTTCTTGCTTTGTTTGTTTCTGGCTCTCGTTTTCTTTCCATTTATTCTGCCCTTCTTCTTTCCTTTATTGTCATTTCTCCTCTCATTTATTGTTATTTCTTCTTCCTTCATTTATTTTTTTATTCTTTCTTTCTCATTTAATCTGTAATTCCTACTCTTTCATTATTCTGCCACTCTTTCATTTACTCGTTTTGCTGGTCTTTTTTCTGTTCTTGTTTTTTTATTCTGGCTTTCGTTTTCTTTTCATTTTAATATGCCACTCCTTTTCCGTTTCATTTATTGTCATTTCTTCTCTCTTTTACTATGTTATTCCTTCTTTATGATTTATTCTGCCACTATTATATTTGGTCTGCCATTCCTAATTATCTTTCATTTACTTTGCCACTCTTCTCTCATGTATACGTTCATTCCTTCTTTCATACTACTACTCTTTCTCTTGCATTTTTAACTTCTCTCATTTATTTTACCCCTCTCATTTAACTGCCTTAATGGTGTAATGGTTGGAGTGTATAAGATCTGTATATGGTAACCCAGGTTTGAATCCCGGTAGGATCATTAATGAAAGCATGTGATCATTAATTTCATTGGGCGATGTTTGGTGTTGGGAGTGAAATTGATAAATTAGGTTAATATTATACCACTCTCGTTTATTCTGCCACTCTGATATTTTGCCTGCCATTCCTTTTTTTTTTTTTTTTTAAGCGTTATTTCTAGTCTGTTTGTATATTTCCGCGTTGTAAGTTTAAAGAATTTCCCCAGAAGAATTTTAGGAGGTTGCATACCGGTCCATCTGGTGTGAAGGCGTACACATTTTTAAAGGGGGTAGTTCTTGGTTTTTGGTCCATATATTTATTTATTAACACCTTACGAGCGGGCCCGTCAGTTTTTTTCCACTACGTGCCCAGCGTTTTTTTTTTACCCTAAATGGCCTTGTTTCTGTGCTCTTTTTCATGCATAAACAAGAGCCAGAGCGTAATACAATTATGTATCCCTGAAAGGGCATAAATTGAGCTTTCCAATGACACCATCCTTCTACGATCACGCGTTCTCTTGCAACGATCGTGCAACACGAGTGCAAAAACCCTAAAATGCGGTAATTTCCTTATATAATTCCCTGTGTGGCGAGGTAGGGAGGGTGGAGTAGTGTGAAGTAGATGTCAGTAAGCGCGCGGGGTCCGTGCCAAGCGGTCATGAGGCAACCTACGCTCCTCCCGTCGCTCGTCTCTCTCTCACAGCCATTCTTGCTCAAAAATTGCACACAGACTTAAGTCGGTCCCCGCCACATAGTCCAGGTTTTTAGATACGGACTTAAGTCGGGCCCCGCTAATAAGGGGTTAACCCCCCCTTAATTGGTAATGAACATTATTATTTGTATCACCTTTCCTGTTTGTATGTCATTGGCATTAGTTTGCAAAATGTTAGTAATATTATAATTAGTGTTATAAGTATTTAAAGTTTCAGTACATTGATATAGATATATATATAGTTTTGCTTTATGTTACTGATGGGGGTTGGAATTTAAAATTTTGTTAAATTAAGTCAATTACTCAGGTTATGATGTACGATGATTACTTGTTAAATTATCGGCATTGTATTGGTTATCACGTTGGTTCGCTATAATATACCATTAAACTATTTTTATTCAGGTTAAGAAAGGATTTGTCGGATGGTGATTTAGGCTATACTAAATATAAATGCTATCTGTCCTTCCTTTGTTACATATATTTGTCTAGGTTTACCCAGAATAGGATCGAGATAACGAGATATTTTTTGTTTTAATTTCAGTGAAATTCAGGGTTTTCTCAACCCTTTGAGAATTCTGGCTAAAGTTAAACGATGTTATTCAGTTAGAGAAGACGTATGCTATTGCTATTCACGAGGGTTTATTGAGATCGTATTAAGGGGGTGACCTGCTTTTTGTTCTCTCCTTTTCTCTCTTTCTCTGGCTTGTATCCATTCGGCCCCATTCAGCCTACTGTTTTAAGACGTTTATCCCCATCCAGGTGTCAATTTGTTACTGGTGAGCGGTAGCGAGCCAGCATATTTTTTATTTTTGTTTGACAGCAGGCTAAATTTGTACATTTTTCGATAGAAAAATGTCTCCGGCGAAGCCGGATTTCTTCATATATTGCTGGCTCGCCAGGAAGAAATCGACACCTATATGGGGATAAACGTCTTAACATAGTTGGCTGAATGGGGCCGAATAGATACAAGTCAGAGAAAGAGAGAAAAGGACAGAAATAACAAAAAACAGGTCACCCCCCTTAACCCCTTTGAGTTCTAACGGTAGCCTATAAGCTAAAGATAATCGTCTAATGGTAACCAGAATATAAAGAACATTTTGTCATCTTGCTGAAGGGATAAAGGCCTTTATTAAATAATGTACCAGGTAATTTTTGTTTTCCTAAATACCATCGATTAACCCCTCGAGGATTATGATAATACGTTTTAGCAGTGTATTTTGGCTATCATTGCAAGATTTCATAGAGCTTAGGAAGGATCTGTCGAAGTCGGAGGCATAATTGAGTTGGTTTTGGCCCCTTTTCTTCCTAGAGGTCCTTCCTAAACGACATATGCTCGTCTAATAATAGCTATTTTTCTATTTCTAAAGGCTCCTTTGCCCGAAGATTGGGCACACATTAATTTGACCGTATTTCAATGGACTTCCAATGGGGTAAGGATTCCTAATATATACGTGGTTTAAGGGGTCCCAGACGGTATTGTGCAGCATGAATTACTGGTTCGGCTCAATGGTTTAAGGAGGGGGTTTAATTTGCTCTCTAAACCTCTATCAAACTTAAAAAACAAAAAAAAACACAAGATCCCCCATTGATATAAATTTGTACATTGTTCGGTAGAACAATGTCCCGGCCAAAGGCCGATTTCTCTTCAAATACAGGCTCGCTATCGCTCGCCAGGAAAAAATCCGACACTTAAATGGCAAGAAAGGTCTTATCGCCAAACTAGTGGGGTGAATGTCTTGAAATCTCGAAACTAATAAGAGTTAACATGGGGGAGGAGGAGGACTCGAAAAACCAACTGCCTCCCCTTAATTGCCTGCATTGTCAATTTTTCTCTATCAAAATTATATTCCAAATTCCACTTGGTTTAGCCTTAGCGAAGTTAATGCAACTTTTTGGGTCGTTTTTTTCAAATTTTTCGGAATAAATTTGACACTGTTAAGCTGGGTCACCTGCTTGTTTTAGTCTCTCTCCTTTTCTCTCTTTCCCTGGCTTGCATCCATTCGGCCCCATTCAGCCTACTGTTTTAAGTACGTTTATCCCCATTCAGGTGTCGATTCCTTCCTGGCGAGCGATAGCGAGCCACCATTGTATGGAGAAATCCGGCTTCGCCGGAGAAATGTTTCTATCGAAAAATTTATAAATTTAGATTGCTGTCAAAAAAATATATATATGCTGGGTCGCTACCGCTCGCCAGGAAAATATTGACACCTGGATGGGGGTAAAGGTCTTAAAACTGTAGGCTGAATGGGGCCGAATGGATACAAACCAAAGAGAGAGGGAGAGAATGATAAAAATAAAACAAGGTGGGCTCCCTTAAACGTTCAGGAATCTCATAGGAGGGTAAACGTTATTTGATATAATGTATAAGAGGATACTGGATAATATAAGAGGATACTGGATAATATAAGAGGATACTGGATAATATAAGAGGATACTGGATAATATAAGAGGATACTGGATAATATAAGAGGATACTGGATAATATAAGAGGATACTGGATAATAGAGTTAATTGAGTAATGGTTGAAGATCTAAATTGGTAATCAACATTCATTTTTGTATCACCTTTCCTATTTGTATGTTGGCATTAGTTTGCAAGATCATAGTAATATCGTAATTATATAAGTTCTGACAGTTTCAGTAAATTGATATATTTATAAATAAGTTTGCAATGGTTTAAGGAACATTTAAGGTTAATGAAATTTTGTTAGATAATTATTTAGAGGGGTGGAATGCGCCGAGATGTCTTCTATAGTTAACGGCATATTAACGGCGACACCTTTGATCGCGATTATGTATCATAAAACTCTGTATTTAGGTTGGGAAAGGATGTGTAGGAGGGTAATTTGTACTAAACTTAAATGTCCATCCTTGGTTAAATATTATCGTTTAGGTTTATCCTGAAGATGGAAAAAACGAACTTATAAATTCAGGGTTAGCTCTAAATCCTTTGAGAATTCGAGGATGCTTTTTTCGCTTAAATATTACTACCATCATTAGACAGTTTCTAGCAGTTTATGGGCAGAACTTTGCTTGGCTTCCATGTATAAGTGATCGACATTATTACTTGTCTCACCTTTCAAGTTTTCTCTCGCGCTCTCTCTCTCTCTCTCTCTCTCTCTCTCTCTCTCTCTCTCTCTCTCTCTCTCTCTCTCTCTCTCTCTCTCTCTCTCTCTCTCTCTCTCTCTCTCTCTCTCTCTCTCTCTCTCTCTCTCTCTTTGTCATGACCACAGCCGCTGGTCCCCCTTCTTCCACATGTTTAGCCCCACTAGTGTTCAGATTATATGACGTTCGGCCCATTAGTTTGGCGATTTTAAGACCTTTCGCCCCATTTCTTTGTCAATACTAAGACTTTTCGTGTCATTTAGGGGTCGATTTTTTCCTGGCGAGCGATAGCGAGCCTGTAATTTAAGAGAAACCGGCCTTTGGCCGGTAAATTTTTCTATCGAAAAATTTACACATTTATCTTGAAGGGGTGTTTTTTAAGCTTGATGGAGGTCTAGGGAGGAAACTAATAACACAAAAATACATAAATAAGCAAATAAATAGGTTCATCGCCCCTTAACCTCTACAATCCCGCCAAATAAATAGGCTCATCGCCCCTTAACCTCTACAATCCCGCCAAATCATGGTTATACTGTATGTTGGTGTAATCATGGTTATACTGTATGTTGGTGTAATCATGGTTATACTGTATGTTGGTGTAATCATGGTTATACTGTATGTTGGTGTAATACTGTATGTTGGTGTAATACTGTATGTTGGTGTAATACTGTATGTTGGTGTAATACTGTATGTTGGTGTAATCATGGTTATATGTTGGTGTAATGTTACTTATCTTAAGGGGCCCCACCTCGCTTTTTCTTCTCTCCTTTTTTCTCTTTCTCTGGCTTGTATCCATTCGGCCCCATTCAGCCCACTGTTTTAAGACGCTTACCCCCATCCATTTGTCAATATTTTCCTGGCGAGTGGTAGCGAGCCAGCATATATATATATTTTTGTTTTTGACAGCAAGCTAAATATGTACATTTTTCGATAGAAAAATTTCTCCTGAAGCCGGATTTCTCCATACATTGCTGGCTCGCTATCGCTCGCCAGGAAGAAATCGACACCTAGATGGGGATAAACGTCTTAAAACAGTTGGCTGAATGGGACCGAATGGATACAAGCCAGAGAAAGAGAAAAGGAGAGAAAAAGAAAAGAAGAGGTGGGCCCACTTAATTGTATCAACTATACACAAATAGTTAATACAATTAAGATAACCAAACCTAACCAAACTTAATGTAATTCAATTAAGTAAAACTACATCGAAATAGAATCGTGATTATGCTCAAACATGGAGGCATAGCGGCTTCATACACTCCCTTTCCCTCTATCTATTTATCTCTATATATAATATTTTGTTTCTATATTCCAACTACTCCCTCTCGGGCAAAGGCTGAGAGCCTGTACATTCAACCGTTCTACATTGAACGGAGAAGCCCGTGAAGTCTCGTTCCAGTCTAGGGGGTGAGACATGTGAAGCACGTTTTAGTTGCAACCAGCCCCTGCCATCTTACCCTTCGCAGGATGCTTGGGGCCCATGTAGCATATTTTGAATATGGGAATATTCATATAGTGCTATTTAATGAGATTACCAGTCCAGTGGCATGATCACTCCACCACACCTCCCCTAAATCTATCTATCTAAATATTTACCTATCTATCAATCAATCTATCTATCTATCTTTTTTTTATCTAACATTTTAAGATATGTTAGTTTAAATGATAGGCAGCATGGATTTAGAGAGAGGTATTCTACTTCTACTGCATGTTTAGTTCTCAAGGAAACTATTTTAAGGTACACCACGGAGGGATCTAATGTTTTTTCATGTTTTATTGACCTGACAAAAGCTTTTGATAAGGTGAATCATTTCAAACTTGCAAATAAGCTTTTAAAACTAGGATTACCAAATTTCTTGGTTAATATTTTATTTTACTTTTACAGAAACCAACATGTTGTCAAATTTAAAGATTCAATTTCAACTGAATGGACTATGAAAAATGGAGTGAGACAGGGTGGGGTTTTATCTCCCTTGTTGTTTTCAATTTATATTGATGACTTATTAAGTAAATTATCTGCAAGTAATGTAGGCTGTAGACTAGGTTTACAAGTCAGCAATGTGATCGCCTATGCAGACGATCTTGTAATATTGGCTCCTTCGGTTAGAGGTCTGCAAACATTGATAGATATTATGGATCATGAAATTAAACAACTATTAACTCTGCAAAATCAGTATGTATGATCTTTAAATATAAGTATGGACAGGAAATGAATCCTTTCATATATTTAGACAATAACAAATTAAATATTGTTTCTGAATACAAATATTTGGGTTTTATAATTGATTGTAATCTTAATAATGACTTGGATATGATAAGATGCAGAAATAAGTTTTACAATGAGTTTAATTGTCTTTTAAGAAAGTTTAGCAACACGAGTACTGAAGTATTTTTAAATTTATTTCAAAGCTACTGTTTGAATTTTTATGGCGCTGAACTTTGGTTTAATAATAGAAAATGTTATATACCGTTTAAGCAGTTTTCCATTGGATACCACAAGGCAATAAAGAAAATATTGAATATGAAGTACTGGGAGAGCAACCACAGTGCTTGTAGAGAATGTGGAGTGATGGTGTTTAGGCATTTGGTTAACTGGATGAAAATAAGATTTGCATATAGAAATCTCATAAAGCCATGTAGTTTTATAGAGAAGAACATGTATTACATGTTACATAGATCTTTTCTTGTAAAGGATGTTGAAAAAATAATCCTACATGAGTATGGATTTACTAACTTATTGCTAAATGATATCAATGCTATCAGATCAAGAATTGTTTATGTACAGAACACAGAACCAACTATGCGCTAAGGACTTTTAGCTTAATGTAGATTACGTAAATAACTCTGTAAAAAGTGTATGTACAGTATATGTCTTTTTATGAAATAAAATTATGACTGACTGACTGACTATCTATATCTATCTATCTATATCTATCTATATCTATCTATATATATATCTATATCTATATCTATATCTATATCTATCTACCTATCTAGTCTCCCAACGAAACTATATTATTTTAATGCTACAAGATTAATGCTTCTCTCACTCCTGTAATCATGATATGTTCAGTCATTTGTCTAAAACGTTTTAGTGATATGTACTGTATTATTAGTGTTTTGTATACGTGTTTAAGTTATCAGTACACGTATATTAATAGAGATCAATTTGACGTTCGGTAAGGGTATATGTTTATATGACATTAATTAACATTTTGGTTATTTAATTAATATATATAATACCTGTGTCTGACCCGTCGATTACCATTGACGTCAATGTTTATTTTATTTCAGCTCCATCTCGACGATTTTATGTAGCATAGCCGTTTGAGTACCAGCGACATGTGTTATACTTTATGCTAGCTATATTTAGATGATAGTATGCAGCTTAGGAAAGATCTGTGGTAGTTAAAAAGGTTGGTTGAGATAGTCTGAAGCCTTATTATGGCTAGAGGTCCTTCCTAAGCTGAATACAGTCGTCTAATAGTTGCCAAAATATGATGAAAATTACGTCCCTGGTACTGAAAGGGTTAGGAAGGATATGTGATCGCTAAATGGATCAATTGCCTTATTCTAGCCTTTTAATGGATTGACGTCCTTCCTAAGCTGAATAAAATTGGCTGAAAGTGGACCTGAATATAATAAAATTAGGTCACCGGTAATGAAAGGATTAGTTTGTCTGGTTCCCCTTCTTCCCCATGTTTAGCCCCATTAGTTTTCAGATATTAAGACGTTTGGCGATTGGAAGATCTATCGCACCATTTCTTTGTGACTTAGGACTTTTCTTGTCATTTAGATGTCGATTGTTTCCTGGCGAGCGATAGCGAGCCTGTAATTTAATAGGAACCGGCCTTTGGCCGGGAAGTTTTTCTATCGAAAAATGTACATATACTGTACATCTTGAAGGAAAGGTCGTGGGCAGGTGTTTTATATAAGCTTGATGGAGGAAACTAATAAAATAATAAAAAGATACATAAATGAGCAAATAAAAATGACTCCTCCCTCCCTAATATTTTGGCTATTATCAGACGTTTCATCTCATTCAGGTGTTCATGTTTTTTGTCGAGCAATATCGAGGTTGCAGTCAAAGGAAATGCAAAACAATTTAGGCCAAAATTATATAGTTGTGAGTGTTGTTTACTGTCTGTAAGGCATGAAGTGGGAGGTAGTCGCTTTTACTGGACCCCCTTCTACCTCATGTTAAGCATATTAGTTTTCAGATTTTAGGATGTTCGTTCCATTAGTTTGGCAATTTTGAGACCTTTCGTGCCATTTCGGTATAAATTTTGTTCCTGGCAAACGATAGCGAGCCTGTAATTTTAGAAGTAACCAGGCCGAAACATTTATCTACCGAAAAATGTATCTTGAAAGAGGGTCTAGGTGGGGGGGGGGGGTAAGCTTCATGGAGGTCTAGCGAGGAAACTAAAAAATAAAGTAATCAATATTTAGGCCTACATCGAACACAAAATAGCTACTACCCCCTAAAGACATTAAGTGATCCTAATTATTACTTGTTTCACCTGTCCTATATTCTTCCCTTGCCATGTGACAAATTAGTCTTATAAGTCAATCATACTGATTAACCCGTTCATTACCGGTGCTGTCCTTGTAACTTCATCCTGGGTACTATTAGATGATTTTATTCAGCTTCTAAAGGTCCTCCAGCAATTAACAGGCTTCGAACTGTCTGACTTAACCGTTTTTACTACCACTTTTCCTTCTCAAGCTGCACAAAATCTTCTAATTTTAGCTCTAGAGTAAAATTAAAAAGACGTGTCCGGTACAGAAGGGGTTAAGCTTATACATGACATCACCGAGGGTATGTTCATTTAAGGGGGGATGTGCCGGTTTTCCGGACCACTTTCTCCCTCATGTTTAGCCCCATTAGTTTTCAGATGTTAAGATGTCATTAGATGTCATTAACTAATGTCATTAGTTAGTCGATTTTAAGACTTTTCGCCCCATTTCTTCGTCAATATTTAGACCTTTCGTGCTATTTGGGTATTGTTGTTTTTTCCCTGGCGAACGATAGTGAGCCTGTAATGTTTGAAGAACCGACCTGCGGCCGGGACATTTTTCTATCAAAAAATGTACAAATTACTCTAGAAGGGGGATCTAATGTATATATTTGTTTTTAATTTGATGGAGGTCTAGGGAGGAAACTAGAAAAATAATGAATACATGCAAAAATCGCCCAAAAAGTGAACCTTAATGGGATTCTGTGGGTAATGGTTAAAAATCTAAATTGTATGCCACATGTGTTTGTAAATTTCATTAATCGATTTTAGGAGTATAGTTGGTTGTTGGAAGGAACATAATAAATGTATGTATATAGGCCTATATATGTATCTATATATGTATGTATGTATGTAGGCTATGTATGTATGTATGTATGTATGTATGTAGGCCTATGTATGTACTGTATGTATGTATGTATGTTTATAGGCCTATGTATGTATATACAGTATATATACAGTATATGTATGTAGGCCTATGTATGTATGTATATATGTATGTATGTATGTAGGCCTATGTATGTATGTATATTTGTATGTAGGCCTATGTATGTATGTGTGTAGGCCAATGTATGCATGTGTGTATGTAAGCCTATGTATGTATAATATGTATGTATGTAGGCCTATGTATGTATGTATGTACATCATAAACGGAAAGGCATCTAAATGGACTAATGTAAGTAGCGGGGTACCCCACGGATCGGTACTAGGACCAATTCTCTTTCTAATTTACATCAACGACATAGATGAGGGTCTCACCTGTACAATCTCAAAATTTGCTGACGATACAAAAATTGCAAATAGCGTACTCTCAAAAGATCAAGTTGACGATATGCAACACAATCTAGATAAAGTGTCATGTTGGGCCCAAATTTTGCAAATGAGTTTCAATGCGGATAAATGTAAAGTACTACATATCGGATACCTAAATGAGAAAGCAAACTATTCGATGAATGGCACTCAGCTTAAGAATGTAAACAGAGAAACCGATCTGGGAGTAACAATATCGAGTAACCTAAAACCGAGTCAACAATGTTCAGAAGTTGTTAAGAAGGCAAACAAAATAATTGGGTTTATAGGCAGGTCATTTGAGCATAAATCCAAAGACGTTATCCTAACCCTTTACAATTCCTTAGTCCGCCCTCTTCTGGAATACTGCGTTCAATGCTGGTGCCCTTATTACCAAAAAGACATAAACAAGCTAGAACGAGTTCAACGTAGAGTTACCAAAATGATACCTAGCCTAAAGAACAAACCATACGAAGAGCGTCTTAGAGAATTAAATCTATTTCTTTTAACCCAGTGCAGATTAAGAGGTGACTTAATTCAAGTGTTCAAAATCATCAAAGGCATCGACAATATGAACTGTAGTAAGTACTTCACTATCGACCAATCTAATTACACGCGGGGAAACGGTTGCAAAATTATTGGTAAATCTTTTAACTCACACGAATCTAAGAATTTCTTCTTCAATCGAGTTGTCAACTTGTGGAATGGGCTTCCCCGAGACGTTATAGACTGCAGCACCGTTGATTAATTTAAATTCCGCGTAGACAAATATCTCGCATCAAACCCGCGACTGACTGCGTTTGTAAATGAATAACTTTATTTTATCCTCCCCCTCAGTTACTAACCCATATGTCCCCTACTAACTTCCTAGTCCTGCCACGGACATTAGTTCCACGGCAGTAATTCCCTTTCCAATGTTCCCTTACCCACTCTAAACCACTGTTTGGACACTTGATCCTCAGTGTTTTGGAGGACAAGCAGCCTAGAAGTGTCACTAGACTTGTTGTTGCTTGATTTCCTTTGTTCTCTTGTGTACTCCTTTGTATGTATGTAGGACTGTGTATGTATGTATGTATGTATATATATATATGTATGTATGTATGTATGTATGTAGGCCTATGTATGTATATATATACAGTATACAATTTAGATTTTTAACCATTACCCAAAAATTCCTACTTAATAAGAAAATAACAACTTTTTGTTTTGTTTTTATATGTTCCAACTACTCCCTCTCGGGCATAGGCTAGTACCCTCTTACAAACTAACCCCATTAAGAAATACCCTCTAACAACATTATTAGTCAGTATAATTATTGTTTGTATCACCATTCCTATGTGTAAATCATGTCATAATCTAGAAGATCTTAGTGATGGCATAAGTAATTATTGTTTTATAGCCTCTTGAAGTTTTCAGTACACTTATATATTTTTAAATTTTATTTTTGCCTGTTAGAATAATTAGAACCACACCTAAAAATTTTGATAGTTATATGAAATGTATGCGTTCGCAGAGAAGACTAGGGACTGGAGTTCTCGGAGGGAGGGGTCAGTCCTTCCGTTATTCTTGACTTACAGTGTGCTGGCTTAATAATCCAATAGGGTTGATAGCCTCTGAAGTCCTATTTTAAGGGAGCCCACCTCGCTTTTCTTCTCCTCTCCCTTCTCTTTTGCTTATATCCATTCGGCCCCATTCAGCTTACTGTTCTAAGACGTTTCACCCCATCCAGGTGTCAATATTTTCCTGGCGAGCGGTAGCGAGCCAGTATATACAGTATATGTATATTTGTTTTGACAGCAAGCTACATTTTTACATTTTTCGATAGAAAAATTTCTCCGGCGAAGCCGGATTTCTCCATACAATGCTGGCTCGCTATCACTCGCCAGGAAGAAATCGACACCTGGATTGAGATAAAAGCGTCTTTAAAAAGTTGGCTGAATGGGGCCGAATGGATACAAGCCAGGGAGAGAGAGAAAGATACAAATGAAAGCCGGTGACCCCCCTTAACTAATAATAAAGCAATGAAGTATATTGATAACTATCTCTTTCAGTAATCATTTGGTGACGCGTTGGTTCACAATACATTGTCATTAAGGGAGGTCACCGGCTTTTGTTTTTATCTGTCTCTCCTTTTCTCTCTTTCCCTGTCTTGCATCCATTCGGCCCCATTCAGCCAACTGTTTTAAGACGTTTATCCCCATCCAGGTGTCGATTTTTTCCTGGCGAGCGATAGCGAGCCAGCATTGTATGGAGAAATCCGGCTTCGTCGGAGAAAAATTTAAAAATTTAGCTTGCTGTCCAAACAAAATAATATATATATTGACACCTAGATGGAGGTAAACATCTTAAAACAGTTGGCTGAATGGTGCCGAATGGATACAAGCCAAAGAGAGGGAGTGAAAGATAAAACAAAAAGCGAGGTGGGCTCCCTTAAGCGATTTTCATTCAGATTGAGAAAGGGATTGCAGAAGGATAATTTGTACCTTATTCAAATGCTAGCTTTCCGACCTCATATAAACCCGTCTAGATTTATGCAGAATAAGATGGAAATAACGAGATCTAATAATAGAGGTCTGTGTTGGTGGTGTAATGGTTTAGATGCTTATGTTCTGGGTGTGGTGTCCCGAGTTCGAATCCCGGGAGGACCATATGCTTTCATTAGTTTATTCAAGTGCATTGGGGATTGTAATGGATGATTAATGTTAAGAACGGGGTTTTACTTATATACTAGTGTGTACCTCGTTGATTCAAGAGACCCTTTTCAAACTGAATAACATCGTCAAGTGATAGCAAGAGTAGAAGGATTAAGCGCTTCCTTGTATCCTGAAGGGGTTAATTTATAAGCATCTTTAGTTTTCTGCTCAACTTATAAGGTCAAACATTGGCCAGGCAACTTATGGTAAGCTGAGATACCATAGTCTCTAGCCCACTCATTATTATTCATGGACTTCACCTATTTCTAATTATGGAAGTATGTCTCTGGAAGCGAATTAATGAATATATATATCTAGGCATAAACTACAAACTTATATATACTATTTATTGATAGGCAAGTTCTATCCAAAAATCAATCCAGATAACTATAATTGCATAAAGAAAAACATAGGGGGTCCAGGAATTCTTATGAGTGGGCTAGAAACTATGGTATCCGAGTGTACCTACATTAATCTATCTCCTCAAAGGAGTACAAAGGAAATCAAGCAACAACAGATCTAGTGACCCTTCTAGGTTGCTTGTCCTCCAAAACACTGAGGATCAAGTGTCCAAACAGTGGTTTAGAGTGGGTAAGGGAACATTGGAAAGGGAACTACTGCCCTGCCACTAACGTGGCAGGACTAGGAAGTTAGTAGGGGACATATGGGTTAGTAACTGAGGGGAGGATAAAGTTATTCATTTACAAACGCAGTCAGTCGCGGGTTTGATGCGAGATATTTGTCTAGGCGGAGTTTAAATGAATCAACGGTGCTGCAGTCTATAACGTCTCGGGGAAGCCCATTCCACAAGTTGACAACTCGATTGAAGAAGAAATTCTTAGATTCGTGCGAGTTTAAAGATTTACCAATAATTTTGCAACCGTTTCCCCGCGTGTAATTAGATTGGTCGATAGTGAAGTACTTACTACAGTTCATATTGTCGATGCCTTTGATGATTTTGAACACTTGAATTAAGTCGCCTCTTAATCTGCGCTGGGTTAAAGGAACTAGATTTAATTCTCTAAGACGCTCTTCGTATGGTTTGTTCTTTAGGCTAGGTATCATTTTGGTAACTCTACGTTGAACTCGTTCTAGCTTGTTTATATCTTTTTGGTAATAAGGGCACCAGCATTGAACGCAGTATTCCAGAAGAGGGCGGACTAAGGAATTGTAAAGGGTTAGGATAACGTCTTTGGATTTATGCTCAAATGACCTGCCTATACAGCCAATTATTTTGTTTGCCTTCTTAACAACTTCTGAACATTGTTGACTCGGTTTTAGGTTACTCGATATTGTTACTCCCAGATCAGTTTCTCTGTTTACATTCTTAAGCTGAGTGCCATTCATCGAATAGTTTGCTTTCTCATTTAGGTATCCGATATGTAGTACTTTACATTTATCCGCATTGAAACTCATTTGCCAAATTTGGGCCCAACATGACAATTTATCTAGATTGTGTTGCATATCGTCAACTTGATCTTTTGAGAGTACGCTATTTGCACTTTTGTATCGTCAGCAAATTTTGAGATTGTGCAGGTGATACCCTCATCTATGTCGTTGATGTAAATTAGAAAGAGAATTGGTCCTAGTACCGATCCCTGGGGTACCCCGCTACTTACATTGGTCCATTTAGATGCCTTACCGTTTATGACTACCCTTTGCTTTCTGTTGCTGAGCCAATTTTCTATCCATTTCAACACACCGTCTTGTATTCCATGCGCTTTTAGTTTTAGCAGTAAACGTTTGTGGGGAACTTTGTCAAAGGCCTTTTGAAAATCAAGGTATATAATATCTACAGCTTTACTCTCATCGTAGAGGTTGAGGATATCGTGGAAGAAGTCTAAGAGGTTTGTTAAACAGGAACGTTTTTTACGAAAGCCGTGTTGAGTATCTTTAAGTATGTTATTTTCCTCCAAGTGATTTACGAGTCTGTCTCGTATGACCGTTTCTAGCATTTTGCATACAACTGAGGTTAAGCTAATTGGACGATAGTTACTGGGTAGGGATTTGCTGCCTTTTTTTAATATCGGTGTTACGTTGGCTAGCTTCCACTGATCAGGCATAGTTCCAGACTGCAAGGATTTATTGAATAGTAATGTCAGTGGTTTGGAGAGCTCATTCTTAGCTTCCTTTAGAACTCTAGGCGAGATTGTATCAGGTCTTGGCGTTTTATTTACCTTGAGTTTATCTAAACAATTCAATACTTCTCTCTCTGTAACGGTGATATTGCTTAGAACATCTGAATTATCAATCTGAATCGGCGATGGTGTAGGGATATCACTGAGGTCTTCTGTTGTAAAAACTGATGCAAAGAAGGTATTGAGGGCATTACTCATTTGTACTTCGTCTTTGGTGTATTCTCCTTTTTCATCGACTAACGGTCCAACAGTTGAAGTAACTACTTTTTTCTTTCTGATATAACTATAGAATTCTTTCGGGTTTGTTTTACTTTGATTCGCAATATGTAACTCTAAGGTCTTTTTACTTTGCTTAATTAACTTTTTGGCTTTGCGTCGTAGCTCTACAAATTTCACCCGTTCTTCGTCATTTTGTGAGGATTTTAATCTATCATTAGCACATTTTTTAGCAAGCAGGCAGTTTGAAATATCTTTATTCCACCATTTGGGCTTATTATTATGGCCTGGACGCCGTATTTTCGATGGTATGCAGTCTTGCACTGCTTTTAGGTAAGTGGTTTCGAATAACTTCCAAGATGTATTTATGTCGTTATTGTTATTAAAAAGCTCCAGTCAGTTTCTTTAAACATAGCTCTAAGTTTATGGAAGTTTGCTTTCTTGAAATTAGGGACTTTTTCGATGCTACTATTTGGTTCGTTACTAGTAAACTTTAAAGTGAAAGTTATCGTACGATGGTCGCTGTTACTGAATTCATCACCAACATTCAAATTCTCTATTAATTCTTCTTTTGTTGCAAGTACAATGTCAAGAACGTTATTACCACGGGTCGGCATTCGAACAAATTGATAAAGCGAACTCTCTTGCAAGTTCGTATACAAGTCATGTCCGGAGTGTGAAATAAGAGTATCGCCCCACTTGGTCACAGGTAAATTAAAGTCGCCAAAAAATACGGTTTCTTGTGAGTTACTTACATCTGCAATTTGTTCATAAATTTCTCGGTCAGTTTGCACTGATTGAGCTGGAGGTCTGTATATTAACGCAAGTATTATTTTTGTACCTTTATTATTCTTTATTAGCACAAAAGATGTGTCGACGTTCACAATTTGAGGTTTTGACAAGAGGGTCGGGTTAAGACTTTCTTTGATATAAAATAACACGCCACCTCCATTTTTATTTATTCGTCTTTTCTCAAACATTACATAACCGGGAAGTGAATACTCTGCTAAAAAGTCTCTATCTTGTGTATTGAGCCAAGATTCTGTTATGCCAATCACATCATAATTTTCTGTAAACACTAGTTCCTCTAAATCTGAAAATTTATTGCGTATGCTACGAGCGTTTGCATAGAAAACCTTTAAAGTTGCGGTTTTAGAACTCGCAGATCGTTCTTTCATCGAATTTTTGGTTCTGGTCGGATTTACATTTTTTACATTCATGGCTGTCCTCGGTCCTCGGTCGTTATCCCTGGCGGTTTTGAATTTGGGTCGTGTTGGTGGAGCTTTATCCAAATTTGTGGTTCTTGACGGATTAGCATTTAATTCCTTCGCAGATTGCCGCCCTCGCTGTCTTCGGTCCTCCTTCCTGGTTGTCCTGTGCTGAGTCGATTTCTTCTCCGAAAATCCTTCACCGCATCGTTGAGAAGACGCCCAAAACGTGCTGCTCCCACCTGGTTCAGATGAACTCCATCGTCCGAAAACAAATAGTCATCGTAGTAGAAATTGTCCCAGGTGTCGACGAATCCCACGTTTTCTTTCCTGCAGAGGTTTGCTAGACAACGATTTGTGCTGGTGGCTATGTTGTAAAATCGGCTCTCTACACCAAGCCGGGGGACGATTCCTGTGACGATGATCCTTGATGACTTTTCCTTAAACGACTTGATCAGCTGCTGGTACTTTAAAAGCAAATCTTCCGACCGGGTTCGCTGTACATCGTTGGATCCAACATGGATGACGTACATTGTATTAGCAGGGGCCAGCTTAGATACTTCGTCAACTGCAGCAACTACGTCGTCCACACCACCACCAGGGATACAAAACGCTTCCTGGTCTTAGGTGCTCTGGCGCAAAACTCTGTGAGCTGACCACGTATCATCGAGTCTCCCACGAGCCGGACTTCTTCTATTTCCGCTTCGTCATCTGAGTCTGCGAGTATCTGGAAGCGGTTTTGACACTCGGTAATCGGTATGGGTTTCCTGGTCTTGGGGCAAACGTTGATCCTCACGACACGGAAGTTGTCTTGAGGGGGAAGAGAGTTACTATTTGTTTCTTGAGTATCGGAACCATCAGATGAAATGGCTACTGCAGGCGTTGAATTGTTGGCAGTTGACATTGGGGCGTTGGTGGCTGCTGGAGTTGCGGTGACAATTGAAGTTTGTGGTACTCCAACGTTGAGTGTTACAAACTCTTGGAGTGATTCCAGCTTCATGGTGAGGACGTTGATCTTGTTGTAGGCTTCATCTAATTTCACTGTCAAATTCTCTCGTTGCTGGCAGAGACGGCCGACTTGAAGATCGACAGTAACAAACATGGACTCACCAAACCTACCGGCGCAGTTCGTACAAGTGCGAGGCATGGTAACAGTCAGTTTCTTCAGATCACTTCACTCACTTAAAAAACACTTCACTCACTTTACAACACTTCACTCACTTTAAAATAACTTCAACCGAAAACAAATATGTTGAAATACACAACAATAGGTTATCAGGGGTGATAGCCTAACCGAAAACAAAAAAATTGAGATACGCAGAATTAGGCTTCCAGAGGCGATAGCCTAACCAAAAGTTTAAACAAAATTGAAATACGCACCAATAGGCTACCAGCGTTGAATAGCCTAACCGAAAATAATAAAATTGAAATACGCAGAAATAGGCTACCAGGTGTGATAACCTAACCTTAAACAGTACACCCATCACTAACATCAACAATGCTGTACACATACTCAATAAAACTATCCAAAACGCTGACAAGAAACACATTCCAAGAGGTAACAGAAAAAGACACAACCCCAACTTCACACCAGAAATTCAAAACCTCATCAGACAACGCGACAAACTGAAACACTCCCCAGCACCCCACACACAAGACATCACACAACAAATTCAAGCACTCAACACCCAAACTAACAACAAAATACAAGAACAACAAAAACTAAATTGGAATAACTTCCTACAAACACTTGATCACAAAACAAACTCCAAAAACTCTACAAAACACTAAACAGCATCACACTTTCCAACAGCAACACAACACAATCACATGCTGCAATCACAACAACAGACTCTACTCCTTCATGTAAACAACAAGCAAACACTCTCATCAATCACTTTTCACATGTCAGCCACCTAAAACCTCACAAAAACGACCGACGTGTCATCCGACGTAAGAGACAATTCCCCACAGACCCTGACTATACACCCTTCACCAATCACCAGACAAAGCATATCATCAACAATCCCAAGCACTCACCCGCCTGTGGCCTAGACAACATAAGCAACATACACCTCAGACACCTGGGACCACAAGGCATACAAGCACTCACGAACATATCAAACTACAGCTATTCACACAACACAATACCAGACATTTGGAAGCATGGTATCATCATCATATTCCCCAAACCCAACAAAGACCCCACGCTACCCTCCTCGCACCGCCCCATCACACTCCTTTGCTCCCCCTCCAAAGCCATGGAACGCCTAGTATTACAACTAATTACACCTGACCTACCCCTAGCTCCAACACAACATGGCTTTAGGCCACTGCACTCCACAAACACTCTTCTCACAGACCTTACACAAAGAGCTTTTGACGGCATCAACTCAGCTAGACCACCACACAGATCACTATTAGCCACACTCGACATTAGTAAAGCCTTCGATGCCATCCCCCACCACAACCTAACAAACAAAATCTACAACACAAACATGCACAACACAAAAAGGTGGCTGGCCAACTTCCTAGCAGGCAGATGTGCACACGTATCTTTTGCCGGTCAGTCATCAAAATCAGAAACTTTCCAAACGGAGTCCCACAAGGATCCGTCCTATCGCCCGCACTCTTCAATCTGTACGTGCACGATATAACTACACCCAATACGCCCCAAATAAACTTAGCCTCCTATGCAGATAACATAACACTCACATGCACACACCATGACCCAAAAAGAGCAACAGATCTCCTTCAACCCTATCTCAACACACTACATGGCTGGTGCACTACAAACAGACTTAATCTAGCCCCAGCCAAATCCACCGCAACCCTGCTCACAAGTTGGACAGGAGAACACGAATACATCCCTCAACTCACCATAAACAACACACCCTTAACACAT
Source organism: Paralithodes platypus (assembly GCA_032716605.1). Classification (NCBI taxonomy): domain Eukaryota; kingdom Metazoa; phylum Arthropoda; class Malacostraca; order Decapoda; family Lithodidae; genus Paralithodes; species Paralithodes platypus. The sequence continues at coordinate 38,332 of JAVRFV010000426.1, forward strand.
ACACACACCCAAAATCCTAGGAGTAACATATGATACTCATATGACACTCAAACAGCACACCACAAACATTAAAAAGAAACTGACACCCAGACTTAACGCCCTCAGGTCACTTGCTCACACAAAATTTGGACACAACAAAGACACCACAGTATATAAACAATACATTAGATCAGTGATGGAATACGCAAGCCCAGCCTGGGCTTCTAACCTAGCTGAAACACATAAGACCTTACAGACTATTCAAAACAAAGCCCTGAAGATCATTACAGGCTGCACAGCTACTTCACCCACAGATCACCTACATCAAGAAACCAAAATCCTCAAAGTCAAAGACCATCTGGACATGAGAGGCACTCAATTCCTGGCAGCAGCCTCCACGAACCAAGACCATCCACTAAACTACATGGCAACACACCCACAGACACCAAGAAATATCAAAACAACACCCAGCACACGGTATCACACACAATTATTGTCCTCTCTCCCTCCCTGCCCACCCGAACCAACTTCCAAAAGCACATCCATACTCATATCTCTCACCGATCCATCCACTCACTCACAGACAACACGCAGCTGCATGCACGACCTCCCGAAATCCATCCTTCCGAATCCTCCCTTCCTCGCGAGGACAGAGTCCACCTGGCCAGGCTGAGATGCGGACACCATCCAGCTCTCCTGAGCTATCAGAAGAGACTGGATGTCTCCGTTGTCGACGCCTGCCCGGGATGTAACACAGCACCCCATACCATTAAACACATCATAGAAGACTGCATTTCACACAACCACTTACGCCAACAACACAATCTACACTCAATGAGAGCTCTGTGGGAAAGCCCGATCGTGGCCATGGCCTTTCTCAGGGACTCGGGGCTGTTCGGCCAGGCAGCTTAGGGAACAACAACAACAACAACAACAACCTAACCTTAAACAAATATATATATATATATATATATATATATATATATATAACAGAATATGTAACTAAATATACAATTCACCAAATAGAGATTATATAAAAATAAAGTGTGACTGCACACAAGGGGTTAATATACTGTATCAACAGGTGGCCCTGGTGTCACTGTAGCCTAGTAAAGCAGTAGCCTACTCTTTTTAGATAAACAAAAAAATGTATCAGTCAAAGGTTACTACAAGATCGTGCAAGCAACAATAAAATTACAGATATATATAGCTACAGTAGGATACTAAATACAATATCTACTAGAGTTAATAAGAACAACAGATTGGCTGGCTATAGGCTAGGCTAGGTTTGGATTAGGTTAAAAGCTTGGCAGGTTGGGTTAGGCTAGGTTAGTTTGTACAATTACCACCCTTAGCTTAAAGAAAAATCACTCTGAGGAGAAAAAGTCAAGAATATATTTAGGGGGAAAAGATAAATGAATGCACTTAAATTTACTAAAAAATTGGCTGGAATTTAATATGTATAATCCCCCCAAAAAGGTTTGTTTACAAAATGGCGTCGGCGTTCGTTCCTGTAGGCAGGTTAGTTAGTAAACAATATTGTTTATTAGCAAATGAATATGCAAAGCTTTACTTACATACAAGGCAGTTAAATTGATACTTACTACAGTAGGTAATGGGTAAAATTAGGGGCTACGATTTTATATCAAATAAGAAGAGAGCGTTTGTTTACAAACAAAACAAAACAACAGATGGCGCTAGTGGCGCCCTGTCCGAGCAGGAGTCTTGTGATAAACACAAAGTTTATCAGTCAATACACAGCGAAATATCGTGCAGTGTTACTTACTAAGTACAGGATGGTTAAACGTGCTCTTAACCACCTTTCATGCACAAGAATGAAGAGGATGAGTAGTTAATACTCAAATTATGATCGATATCGTGAGAGCGTTGACAGAGCGTCTGCAGCGTCTGGCGGTAGCGAGGTGAGGGAGTGAGGAGGGAGTGAGGGAATGAGAAGAAGAGGGATGAAGATGAGAAAGGAGGGAGGAAGGGAGGGATGGGGAGAGAGGAAGAGGGATGAGGATGAAAGAGGAGGGAGGAAATGATAGAAATATAAGGTCGATTACACTAGTTGTTGATGAGTTGTAGAGGTTAATGTACAAGAGTGTTGGCCTAGTTATTTGTAACAGGGCATAGCTAATCAAACTTAGAGCGGCCTTATTTGCACTTAGCGTTACCAGTATAAACAAAGTTTGTTTCCACACTTTACACTAACAATGTAAACTCGACAAGTGTTTGGTTTACTGTGTATATATTTGGCCATTTCATTTCACACACACACACACACACACACACACACACACACACACACACACACACACACACACACACACACACACACACACACACACACACCCGAGCGGTTGGCGTTTACCGGTACATATCAATTTGGTGCATGCTTACGAGTACATTTTTCGATTTTTAAACCGAAATTACACTAACCTAACCTAACCTAACCTAACTTACCTAACCTAACCGAAAACACTCCATTTCAACGTATTTTAAAGAGGTGTGTACCGATTAACTGTCGCTCCAAACCTCATGCACCTGTAAACCTACAAATATCCAGAGATTTGTACCAATAAACACACAACCGCTCGTCCACACACACACACACACACACACACACACTTCCACCTCCGCCTCCGCCTCCCCAAGGCGTAACTGATAGCCCGTCTGGCTCACAACCAGAAGGTCCCGAGTTCGAGACCCGGGCGGGGAAGAGACATTTGGGCAAGTCTCCTAACGGTGTAGCCTCTGTTCACCTAGCAGTATAAATAGGAACCTGGTATAAGTGGACGAAGTTGTGACGTCCCATCTGGGGTTGGTGATCGGTTACAAGGTGAGATGGGTATCGTACTGGTCAACCTAAGCTACTGGTCAACCTAAGCCTTCGGGTGAGACTGGTACCGTAGTGAGAATGGTACCATACAGATTAACCCTAAGCCTTCGTTTCCAGATGTCGCCAATTGGCTAAAATACAGACTACACACACATCCACAGCCATTCCACGATACATAAACACTTAACATTTATTTCACGCAATATATTCCCAGTTAAGGAGGCGCGATAATAATGAGCTTAGCTCGCATTGCGTGGATTCCCCTTGACGAACAAGCAAGTGAATACACACACACACACACACACACATATATATATTTTCAGTTCCATCCGGCTGCCATTTTATCAGTGAACCGTTCATTATTAGTATAGTATTACTACACACACACACACACACACACACACACACACACACACACACACACACACACACACACACACACACACACACACACACACACACACACACACACACACACACGTTACTCCACTTACATCCACTCCCCTTCCCCCAACACACACACATCGTACACAGAAAAATGATGGAAGAGCTAAATAAATACAAAATGAAAAAATCCCGGCTGAACCAGTATAAAACATTTCTATTCGCCTTTTTCTCTCAGAATAAACTCTTCGGGGATCGTTCTGCAAAATTGGAAATTTTATTTCTATTAATCTTTCTTTGGACTTGGAATGGAATGGTGAGGATACGGTAGTTTAGAGGTTTTTACATTTCTGTTATGCTTATTAATATCGTTTGCCGGTAGAATGAAACTGATTTACGAGTAGTCCATAAGCCGAAGTGTGTTTGTTTTTTCTTGTTCTACTTATTTCATCTTTCTCTCGTTTTTTTTTTTTATTTATTTTGTATTAGTTTTTCTATATCACTAATACTACCAATCTCTCTATCTTACTGTTTATCAATCTATCTAGTAATATATCTATTTTCGTATCAATAGTATTCTTACAGCATTGTTTGATCTATGTGTGAGGAGACAAAACGCAAAGATGCCTGTAACGAGCTACTCGTCTTCTGGGTTGAAGGGTTTGACCGAATTGGGGTGGAAATGTGTTGAAAGGTGGCTGCCACCTACTCTCTGTGATGGAAATGTGAGAAAGATGCAACATTGCGGCATATAGAGAGAGATTGTAGAGGTAAAATGAAGAGATGGAATGCTTTTTCCTCATCCCTTTTAAGAAGTGTGGTATGGGTGGAACTTCCCCACATTATGTGAACGGTACTCCTAAACAAAGCCAGAAGCTGTGCAGGGACAAGAACCCATGGAGACTGTTAAGCACACCTAACTTCTGGAAAGCTGTTTTTGCCAGATTGGTAATATAGTCTTTCCAAGAGAGGTCAGAAGAAAAAGATACAAATATTGAAAGACGAAGGATTGATTTATGTGTTTATGAAGAGTTAGGAATATTCGTGTAGAAGATTGTTACGGGTAGATAGATGGATAAATTGACCCTTGGAACCAGTGAAAGCAACAGGATATATCTCTGTCCCAATCGGATATAGTTGATAGATAAGACGGTAAGTGTGCTATGGCCTCATTACGTGAGGTTTGCAGTAACTGTTTGGAGGGTCGCTGTGGAAGGTTAGGTGAATAGTGGAAGTTAGATTTATCAGCATATGAGGGGATAGGACTAGAGGAATAATTGAGAAGATCGTTAAGGAATGTCAGAAATAGAACTGGAGATAGGAAAGAACCCTGAGGAACATCAGAGTTGTTAGGTTTAGGAAGTAAGCCATGGCTGTCCACAACCACAGTTCCGGAACGATCAGAGAAAGGCAATTGGAGATAAAGACATAAATGGAGGGATAGAAACCGTTGAAGGGTAGCTTAGAAACAATGGATTTGTGCCACACTCTATCGATGGCTTTATATATGTCTAGGGCAAGAGAAAAGGTCTCGCCACAGTTCCAAAAGGAAGATGACCAAGTGTTAGTAAGAAAAGATCACCAGTATAGCAGCCTTTAAGGAAACCATATTGGGGAACTGAATGTAGATTATGGGAAGATAAATGCCTACAAATCTTTAATTTAAAATACATTTTAAAACTTTAGAAATGCAAGATACGAGATGAAATGAACGATAGTTGGAGAGTTGAGAGCAGTCACCTTTCTTCGGGAAAAGTTGAATGGGAGCAAACTTCCAGCAAGAAGGGAAGACATTAGAGGAAAGACAGAGACGGAAATGTGTGCCTAAGCAGGGATTCAGCACGGATGAACAGTTTTTATGTACAACAGGAGGAACACCATCTAGCCTGTACGCCTTTATATTTGTAAGCCCAAAGAAGCAGAACATGCATACACATAACCATTGTTAACATTTTCAGTTCCCGCCTCAATAGCGGCTGCAACAATGTATTCGAACGCATTATTCACGAGAAAAATAGAACGATAATACAAATGTTTCAGAGCCAGCTGAGCGGCTGCCAGAAAATTATTATATTATTCCTTGGGACTTTTCTTTCCGCGGCCCCTCCCAATACCTGTATAATACGGTAACTACTCTCTCTCTCTCTCTCTCTCTCTCTCTCTCTCTCTCTCTCTCTCTCTCTCTCTCTCTCTCTCCCTCTCTCTCTCTCTCTCTCTCTCTCTCTCTCTCTCTCTCTCTCTCTTTCTCTCTTTCTCTCTTTCTCTCTTTCTCTCTTTCTCTCTCTCTCTCTCTCTCTCTCTCTCTCAAGTTTGAATGTAGACTACGAAGGGGGTTAATTAGAGTATGTTCTTTGTAATATGTAAACTTATATTTGCTATTAATTGTTATCCTTTGAATAATTGTCAAGGTGTTTGTTGCACTAATTACTCCTTGGAACTTGACTGTTTTCACTTAATACATATGTTAATACATAAGAACAACGAAACAGTTTGATCTCGTGAAAATGGGAGATCAAAGAGATAAATGATGATAATAAATTTGATTTTCTGCCGAAAAATTTACAGATTTGTCTTGAACGAGGCCATAGGGGTGCTTTTTCACAGCTTGATGGAGGTCTAGGGAGGAAGCTAAAAAATAAATAATAATAATAGTAACAAAAATATAAAACTATAAGCAAATGTATACGCTCATGGACTCAACAGACTATTCAATCCTAATATTATTTTACATTGATGAATCCAAATGTAAACTTGATTAATTATAGTTAACCCCTTCACTCCCATTACGTCATTCTCATCATATTCTGGTTATCATTAGACGATTTGCTTTAGCTTATAAGCTACCTCTAGGACTCACAGGGGTAAATGCGATCTCAATAAACCCACTGAATAACATAGGTCCTTCTTAATCTGCATACAATTGTCCAGTGTTAGCTAGAATCAAAGGTCAAAAGACATTATCGTGCTGAAGGGGTTAATAGCTCAGTAGCAAGACCACTCCGCATCACATAGAATTTTAATCGGCAGAATTTAAACAACTTTCACAAGCCACCACCGCGAATATTCATGTTTTACCGCCCCCAAAGACTTGTATTGGGTACAAGGGAAGCTTTGCATGCACAGACCCACCCTGGATAAACACCATTAACGCCTTAAGAGCGGGTGGTGTGTATTTTACACCGTACCGCACAGTGGGGGTTTTTACCCTAAATAGGGTTGTTTCCGTGCTCATTTTCATGCATAAACAAGACCCAGAGCGTAAAACAAGTATCTATCCCTGAAAGGGCATAAACAGAGCTTTCCAATGACACCCGAACCATCCTTGTACGACCGCTGGTTCTCTTGCAACAATCGTGCAACAAGAGTGCAAAAACCCTAAAATAAGGTAATTTCTGTACATAATTCCCTGTGTAGCGAGTGAGAAAGGGGGGAGAAGGGTGGAATACAGTTCAGTAGGTCCACGGTGGTCGTGGGGAACGGTCATAAGGTTACTACGCTCGTCCCACCGCTCAGCTCTCTCTCTCAGCAACATTACGTGGTGAAAATGGCACTCGACAGCTGTCGTGCACCGCCACATATTCCAAATTTATTTCACTCGACATATGTTGCGCGCTGCCAGTTAAGGGTTAAGCGGAGATTTCCACTTGAAGATTTGTTTTCTTTACCCCTTTCTCCCTCATGTTTAGCCCCATTGCTTTTGAGATTTTAAGATGGGCGCCCCATTAGTTTGGCGATGTTAACAACTTTCACCCCATTTATGTCACTTTTAAGACCTTTCGTGCCATTTAGGTGTCTATTTTTTCCTGGCGAGCGATAGCGAGCCTGTAATTTTAAAGGAACCGGCCTTCGGCCGGGAAATTTTTCTACCGAAAAATGTACAAATTTATCTTGAAAGGGGGTCAAGAGGGTGTAATTTCAAGCTTGATAGAAGTCTAGGAAACACACTAAAAACCTCCCCTTCTTCTTGCGTTACTTTCAGTGAACCCCTCGAGGCTGTCTGTGAATTGCTAGCCCACGGAAATTGAGAATTGTTTTAGTTGTGACTGTGGGGAAGACAAAATCGGATGTTTATTGTTAAATTGGAGTCTTCAAAATTGAACTACCTAGAACACATTTAATTTGTAATGCATTTTTCTAATTGTTAATACGATAATAGGTTTGGAGAAGTGGGTCTGAATATTGTTATAGAAGTGACTGAAAGTGTCATTTTTAGCAGCTCTCTCCTGGTTAGCACTTAAAAAACAAAGTCAACTATCGCATATAGTTTACTATTTTCACTGCCTTATTTCCTGCATATACCGCTCCAAATGACTCTACTAGAACTTAATGCCTGACCATTACCGTTATGAGCCTGTATTACCTTCTATTAACCAGCAATATTCTGACTGTGATTGATCCATTATGACACATAGATGAATTGGTACATAGGACAACATTTTACTTATATATTCCTCTAGCGTTTGGGGCTGCACAGAAAACATGCTCAGAAGAATTGAATAGAAGTCGAGCCTTTTCCTATTTCACTTCTACCCAATTTATATATTTACTTATTTATTTATTTACTTGTATTTAATGGCTTAAGTAATCCATTTTATTATTCACGGAAGAACGACCTATACTTTTATTAATGTATGCCTTCAAACATCCATTTATTATAATTCCCATTGCCTATAAACTATCCAAACGAGAAATGGGTTTGAGAGAAATAGGTTTGGCGAAGTATGAATGTATTGTATTTATATAATTAGGCACATACCCCATAGCTGGGACTCGAGACAGAGCCTGAAGAGGGACAACACAACACAACACAACATGAAACACAAAATATATATTCACACACATCTAGGTCATCCAGAAGAAGACCCAGAGACCATGGATCACTAATGTCCTCCAGCACTCCTCCGGTCCCAGACCTCCCGGAGAGGTTCCGGTATCAGCAGGCAGACACGCAGCGGGGCACACCACAATGCCCACCTGCCTCACATCCAGGCATGACCCCTCATATACATCGGCTTCCCGGCCCAGGCGCCTAACGGGCTATTATCTATAGTCCAACCGATCTAAACAGGCAGTTTTGCCAGCAGTTACTAATTTTACATTGGTGCCACATGTATAATCCCTAACAACGAAAATATATTATTTTCGGTATTTAGTACCTTAAGTCGGTTTGAAATGCTCAGGCTATTTCTACATGTACAAAAAAGCTTTATTGTTTTTATAATTAATTCGCTTATTAGTAAATCCAATGGACATTGTATACAGCGTGGCAGCATGGCTACTGCGACGTTGTCAGACGTCGGCCAAAAAAACTCATCACCAATTTCACGCGATGGCGTGCTGCCAGGCGCACGAAATTTATACTCTCACTTCATTTCATTCCTGACTTTGATACCATCCACAATGGAAGCCGCTCCAAGTAGCCCCACCCACTTGCATAAAAAAGTAAAAATATGAAATGGTAATATATTACCAGTACATACATACGTACATACATATACATATATACAGTGTATATATATATATATATACATATATATATATATATATGAGAGAGAGCGAGAGCGCCACAAAACTGGGTGGGGGGGTGGATAAAGTGGATGCAAGTGTGGTGGTGTATGCGGGGTGGGGGGGGGGAGGGGGGGGAGTGGGTGTGTGTGTGGGGGGGTGGGGGGGGGGGGTGAGGTGTGGTGTGTAGGGTGAGTGAGAGAGAGAGAGATAAATAGTAATAAAATTTATTATAGCAATAATAATCTATGCATTCATGTGGGCTACACAGTCTTACACATACAGTATATATAGAGAGAGCCGATCTCCCTACATTGACCTTGAACGGGGGGGGGGGGGAGAGGTAGCGAGAGTAATTTGGAAAGGTTGTCGTACGGAAAGGGTCAAGTGGACAGGTGGCATCAGTGTACGCAGAGCCGACGCCGCCCATAACTGCCTGTTTAGATTGGTTGGACTATAGTGACCTAGTTCAACTCATGCCCGACCCACTCTCCCAACGACCGCGTTATCACTCATCTATTCACAAGCATTCTCCATTCACTCCTACCCACCACCACCTCTCCCGCCTGTTCTACGGCCATCTCTCCATCTTCCAACGCTTGCACCACACAATCTCTCCATCGCAACGCAGGTCCTCCTACCCCCCTTCCTCCCCTTGCATATGACTCATACACTCTCTTTGCAAGCCTCTCATCTTCCATTCGTTCAACATGTCCAGACCCACATCACCCTTCTGTCCACTCTGGTAAAGTGGTCCTGAAAAATGTTTAGTTGTGCCTGTGTGCGTGTCTGTTGGCAATCTTCGGGGAATGGAGGCGGCTAGTAGGAGGTGGGGAGGATTGGGGTGGGGGTGGAGGGGACTGATGACTAAGGGGGTAGTTGGGGGTGAAGGTAATTGCCTCATGTTACCTGGGGACCGCTTAGGCTGGGGGGAGGAAGGGAGGGAGACTTTTAGCAACAGTGGGAAGTCTTGTATAGTCTGTGTGTGTGAGAGAGAGAGTGTGTGTGTGTGTGTGCGTGCGTGCGTGTGTGTATGTGTGTGCGTGTGTGTGTGCGTATGTGTCTGTGCGTATGTGAAAAGTGAGAAGCAGGAAGGGGGTCAAGGGGAAATAGAGAGGAGATAAGAAATAGGGGAAAGAGAGAGGATATGAGAAAGGGAAAAATAGATAGGATATAAGAAAGAGGGGACATAGAGAGAGGATATAATGACAAAAAGGAAAGAGAGAGAGAGAAAGAGAGGATATAATGAAAGAAGGGAAAGAGAGAGAGAGAGAGAGGAAGAGAGAATATAAGGAAGAGGGGAAAGAGAGAGAGAGAAAGAGAGAATATAAGGAAGAGGGGAAAGAGACAGATCATATAAGAAAGTGGGGAACGAGAAAGAGTTTATATAAAGAGGGGCAAGATAGATGATATAGGAAAGAGGGGAAAGAGAGAGATTATATAACAAAAGAGGGGCAAATTCAACATAGTAAAAACAACAACGACCAAGCAGGGAAATATTTAAGGGGATGATTTTATTTATGTGTAAAAACTACCCCGAAGAGTCCCCTCCACCCTTCGAGATAAAAGTGTACATTTTTCGGTAGAGCAATGTCCCAGCCAAAGGTCGGCTTCTCCTAAATTACAGGCTCGCCAAGAAGAAAATCGCCACGTAAATAGCACAAATGATGATACACCTTAGTAACGAATTAATGGTTCATATTACAGACATAAGTTTACTGTACATAATAAGGCGTTAACAGGATTAAGTTGTACTGGGTGAATCGGTGACCATACTAACAAGTATGAATATTTTACAATGGAAATGACAAGTAGGCTTACTTACCAGAATACAAAACAATAATGTTTGACGCTAATACGATAATTATGAAAGACATTAGTGCTTAAGTAATAAACACAAATAGAGTAGGCAGAGTATATATAATAAAGTTGATTCTAACACAATAAATATGCAAGACAAGTAAATAATAAAGTAATAAACACAAGTAAAGCAAACATAATTAATAGAATAAGTTTGATATTAACGCAAATATTAAAGGTGGGGCTCATGGGTTGAGATAAACATGGAATGATAATCGCCAAGCTGTACGTAATTATCTTGCAAAATGCAATGGCACTGAAATAATTATTAACAATGGTATAAAGGATTTTGTGGATCGTCTATACCGGGCCTGTGACGTCACAAGAGTGTAAGTCCACCATCCAGTCTAGGCTAAGGATACTGGTGTGACGTCACTATGACGTCACAGGCCCGGTATAGACGATCCGCAAAATCCTTTATACCATTGTTAATAATTATTTCAGTGACATTGCATTTTACAAGATAATTATATGCAGGTTGGCGATTATTTGTCCATGTTTACCTCAACCCATGAGCCCCCACCTTTAAGAACGATATTAGTGTTACAGTAATAAACACAAATATAGTGACCATAATACTGACAAGACACAAGACAAAGAGACAGAGCAAGATAATTCAGAGAGATAAATATAATAACAATATCAAGGATGAGTAAGAACGAATTGCATAACGAAGTGCGCGGTAAAAGATTAAATAATTGGACAAAAGTGTAAGAGTAATTATAAGTTAACACAAGACAAAGAGGCAGAACAATATATTTCAGAGAGAACAATTTAACCCTTTCACGCACATATGATGCAGAGGTTGCCAGATTAGCAATGAGAAATAGAGTTCTCTCACTCTTATAATTGCCTCTCCAAAATTAGTTTTCTGCCCACAGCTAACTCAAAGACAACTGCAGAGGTTGAAGTAACTAAACTAAAGGTTTCTAAGTACCCCTGATGGTAACAAAGGTTTTAAAGTATCCCCAATAAGCTCAAAATCACGTCATATGTCGGAGAGGGTTAATATACGATGACGCAACACAGAGGCAAAAAGATATAATTGAAAGAAATATAAACAATATCAAGGAGGAGTAGGAGAAGAAATGAACGAACTGCATAACGAAGAACACGATGAAAGAGTAAATATTTGGATAAAACTGTAAGAGTATTAGAAAATGCCGCTAGACAAAGAGGCAGTAAAATATAATACAGATGAATGTAATAATAACATCCAGTCGAGTAAGAGAAGAAATAAACGAACTGCATAACGAAGAACAAATTAAAAGAGTCAATATTTGGATAAAAATACTTGTAAGATGAGACGAGACAATGCGGGTGGGTGGGATAATACACAGAACGAAATATAACAACAACATCAAAGGCGAGTAGGAGAACAAAATTAAAACTATGAAAGGAATGAACAACGAAGTACGCGGTAAAAGAGTACATAATTGGATAAAAGTGTGAGAGTAATAACAGAGAAAGATGGTGAAGGTAAGAGGGGGAGAACGTTGGTTAAACACACAAGATCCAAGGAAGAGATTATTATACGAGGACAAACTGTAATGGTGGAACGTGTATAGCGTCATGAACAGTGGTGACTTAAGTAAAGGAGAGGTTTTTGTTTTTTCAGGACCTCCTCCCTCATGTTTAGCCCCATTAGTTATGAGGCTTTAAGAAGTTCGCAACATTAGTTTGGCAATTTCGCCCTATTTGTTTGCCAATATTAAGACTATTGGTGCCATTTAGGTGTCTATTTTTTCCTGGTGAGCGATAGCTAGCCTATACTGTATATGGGGAGGAACCAGCCTTCGGTCGGCCCATTTTTCTATAAAAAATGTACAGATTTATCTTGAAGGGGGTCTTAGGGGTGCTTTTTAAGCTTGATGGAGGTCTAAGGAGGAAACTAAATTGTGTACAAAAGAATATATAAATAAGCAAATAAATACACCCATCCCCCCTAAAACTTGGACATGTAGTGGAAACAAGGCAGAATCACGAGATTGGCTATTTTACCGTCACCAAAAAGTGTGTGAATAGGTGCGTGTGTCTGTGTGTTGTTTAATAGAGTATGTTCGTTGTAATAGTGTGTGTGTGTGTGTGTGTGTGTGTGTGTGTGTGTGTGTGTTACTCAGTTTCTTGTTCGTCAAGGGGAATCCACGCAATGCGAGCTAAGCTCATTATTATCGCGCCTCCTTAACTGGGAATGTATTGCGTGAAATGCATGTTAAGTGTTTTATGTACTGTTGGAATGGCTGTGGATGTGTGTGTAGTCTGTATTTTTAGCCAATTGGCGACATCGGAAACGAAGGCTTAGGGTGGAACTGTATGGTACCGTTCTCACTATAGACGGTACCGTCTCGCCCGAAGGCTTAGGTAGCCATCAGCTTAGGTGAACCATATGATACCCATCTCGCCTTGTACTATTTTTGCCAACCCCAGATGGGACGTCACAACGTCGTCCACTTATTCCAGGTACCTATTTACAGCTAGGTGAACTGAGGCTAACACATGAAAGGGGACAAGCCCAATTTGTCTCCGCCCGGCCGGGGATTGAACCCCCGACCCCTCGTATGTGAGACGAGAGCTCTACCTACTAGGCTACGGGCTGTGTGTGTGTGTGTGCGTGTGCGTGTGCGTGTGTGTGTGTGTGTGTGTGTGTGTATGTGTGTGTGTCCACGTATATGTTTTCATGATACAATAGACTTACAGGGAAGACAAAACCCCAATAATAATAATAATAATAATAATAATAATAATAATATTAATAATCATAATAAAAAACAAAAATCCTATCTCTCCCCTGACAAGCAGTCTTTTATCTCGTCGTTAATATCTGTTATGTCTCTTCCCTCTTAATAGTCTGTCATATTACTTTGTCTTCATTTCTTTGTTTATTTTGTATTATTTCTTCATCTCTCCTTGCGTAAATCCCTTCCACC
>JAVRFV010000427.1:0-25000 GCA_032716605.1 Paralithodes platypus
CTCACGCACTCAACTCACTCACTAATCACGGTCACTAACTTACAACACTCACTCACGTCACTCACTTCACTCAACCCTCACTCACTCACTCACGCACTCAATCAACTCAACTCACTCTCTCTCCTTCTAACTACTCTCTCTCCCTCTCTCTCCTTCTCTCTATCCTCTCTCTCCTCTCTCTCTCTCTCTCTCTCTCTCTCTCTCTCTCTCTCTCTCTCTCTCTCTCTCTCTCTAAAGAACCTTCTTTGCTATCCTTTCCTTCCACTGGCCTTTATTCTCGGGTTAGCTATCTCTACTAGAATTAAGTCCTGACCACCTCGCTGGGATCGTAAGGTCTGTGTGGTCAGTGTATCTATGTAAATATCTCTAGCTTGCTTGCTTGCTTTCGTTTTTTCTTTCTTTTTCTTTCTTCTCTCTCTCTCTCTCTCTCTCTCTCTCGAATATGCATGATAATTCTTGGCCGTGATTTACATAGGCGTCATATTGTGTGGCATCTATGGGGAGAAAAAAATACACACCAACTTTTTACAGTATCCGCCATGTTGTTTTTTATGGCAATCAGCGGAAATTATCTTGGCTATTCTTAACCCTTTCAGTACCGGTGACGTCCTTATTTTTTCAGTTTGGCTACTATTAGACGATTTTATTTAGTTTTGAAAGGGGTCTCGAGCAATTAACAGGCTTCGAACTATCTTATTTCACCATATTTTGCTATCACAGATCCCTCTTAAACAAACACACACACACACACACACACACACACACACACACACACACACACACACACACACACACACACACACACACTTAACACTCTCTGACCCCCCCCCCCACTCTTACACTCCCTGACACCCCTCACCCCCTCACACACACACACACACACACACACACACACACACACACTTAACACTCCCTGACCCCCCCCCCCCCACACACACACACACACTAACACTCCCTGACACACAGACCCCTCCAAAAAAAAAAACTAAACAAAAAAAAACACACACACACACACACAAATGACGGATTAACTAATATTCACTTTAATGCCTCACATGTACAAGTGTTGAGAGTCGACATTTTCCTGTTTTCTTATTTGTTTTTATTTTTTGGTGAAAGGGAAACCTAAATTAGCATCCTATCCCGGCACTTTCCGCTCCCCAAAGTTATGCACACCATTATAGAAAAAAAGGGGGTGAGGGGGAGAAGGATGTGACCGTGGGGTGTTTTGAGCCCGGCTGACACTGATACATTTTTTTTTTTTTTCTCTCTTTTACTGTATTGGCGAGTCATTTGGGCCGAATGATGTGTGTGTGTGTGGGGGGGGGAGTTAAGCTGGTATCACACGAGAGGTTTTATAGTCAACATTCGATGGTCAGCATTTTCCTGGCAACATTTCTGGTATTTTGCAAAACATGAGGGAGACGGGGGTCCATAAAAACCAAGCCTCGCCATATATCTTCCTCTTCTTGTTTTACAGTTCACAATTCTAATTATCTTTCGCCTTGATCTTCCCTCCTCCCCCATCCCTCTACCCTAAACTTGTCCGTATCTGGTTTTTCTCCCTCTCCAACTTCCTCCTCTCCCCTCCCCCCCACAGAGCTTTCTGGGGGAGGGGGGGGGGGGTAATATGGGGAAGGGGAAGGGGGGTGTATTTTGTTTACTATATGTATGAAGGGGACAAAAGGCAAAGCTGTCTGCAACAAGTGTCTCCCCCAAATTTGAGAGAGCGACAATCGTCATTTTTTAAAGTTATGTTTATGGTGTGTTGGAAAGACGTGTGGTGTGCTTCGTTAGTGGAATATAATGAATAGGAAGAAGGAGGTGGAGGAGGAGGAGGTGGAGGAGGAGGTGGAGGTGTTTGTGAGAGCTATAGCCTATGTTTGTTCAGCTGAGGGTAAATTGAATCCTTTAGCATCAGATTTCATGATGCTGATACTGCTATGTCTGTGCGTCATATTATTGCCACGTTTTCATATTAGCACCTATTTCGCAAAATCATGATAATAAAGTAGTAATCAGAATGGAGAGATGGCAATTTAGTATCAGCTGGGAAAAATGGAGTATAGTATTATAGTATGGGGAGGGGGGTTTTAAAGGTGTAGAGTACAAAGGAAATCAAGCAACAACAGATCCAGTGACCCTTCTAGGCTGCTTGTCCTCCAAAACACTGAGGATCAAGTGTCCAAACGGTGGTTTAGAGTGGGTAAGGGCATTACTGCCCTGGAGGGATGTCCGTGGCAGGTGTAGAGTGTGTGTGTGTGTGTGGTGGGGGGGGGGGGGGGGTTGCAGGGAGAATGTTTGGGGCTATCATAACACTTTTTTTTTTTACAGCTTAGGAAGGCTCTGTGGGAACGAAAAGTGTAACTACCTTCTCAATTACTATCCCTCTGACTCCCATAATACACCCTTCCTAATCTGAATAGAAATCTTCTAATAGAAGGCAGAAAACCGAAAAGAAATGCGTCATCGGCTCTCGAAAGACACGAGCATAAAGAACTCCCGAATGTTGTAGACCAATAAGAAAATGAAGAGAAAGATATGAAGAGGGGATGGTTGGTTTCTATGGACCCCCTTCTCCCTTATGTTTAGCCCCATTCGTTGTGAGATTTTAAGACGTTCGCCCCATTAGTTTCTCGATTTTCAGATCTTTCGCCCCATTTCTTTACCTTTCGTGTCATTCAGGTGTCGGTAATCTCCTTTGAAGACTATGACGCATTTTGACAGTATATATTTTCTGGCTATCATTAGACGACTTTAGGCAGTTTAGGAAGGATCTGTGGGCATTATAGAGGCAAGGGCTATTGTATATACTTAACCCTTTGACTTCCATATACCCTTCCTAATCCGAATAAAATCATCTAATAATAGCCAGAAAACAGAACAAAGGGCGTAACCTTGAAAGGGTTAATCAAAGCGGTGGAGGTAGAAGAAGGAAAGTATGAGAGAGAGAGAGAGAAAGAGAGAGAGAGAGTCACAGCTGGTGGGGCAGTTCTAGGAGGATAAATAAATGAGTAAAGAGCTGAGGAGAGAGTGGAGGGGGGGGGGGGGATAATGGGTAACGTGTGTGTGTGTGTGTGTGTATGTGAGAGAGAGTGTGAATGTGTGTGTGTGTGAGTGTGAGTGAGTAAGTGTAAGTGTAAGTGTATATGTATCTATATGTGTATACATTCTCTTAGGTGACCGGTCAATTCAACCAGTAGCTCTCAACAAGTACCAAATCAACCAATACGGTTAGGTTAGGTTAGGCTAGGTTAGTACTATATTTTGGCACTGGTTTGGTTGGTCTGGGTTAATATGGCACTGGTTGAGAGATACTGGTTGAAATGGTCTACTGGTTGAGATGACATGGAACCATTTTCTTATCTATCTACATAAAGCTGCCTATTTATTAGTCACTAGATCTGTCTGCCTCCCAAATAGAACATCCACTAATAATGAGAGAGAGAGAAAGAGAGAGAGAGAGAGAGAGAGAGAGAGAGAGAGAGAGAGAGAGGTATAGTACTTATCGGTAATTATATTTAATCACCATAGTTTCTCAAACTTGATCATAACTTGTCTTTTTTATGCGACAGATCTTTAGGAAAAGTTTGGAATCAATTAACCTCCACTCAAAGGAAATTATAAATACGTGCTGAGCCTTAAGGGGGGAAGAGTATATTTATTGATCGATATATTTATTAATTGATTTGTTATGTCTTGAAATATATATTGATTTTTTGTAATTTTCATATTTATTTTGTATATACCGGTATATTTTTGGCATGTGTCAGATTGAAGCAAAACATATTTTCACAAACACATCAATATGATAGGATGATTTGTACTGGATACCAGAATTGGATAGACTTATAATAACCCTGTTAAAATGGCTGTTGTCATTGACTTTGGCATTGTTTTCACCCTAGTCACATATTCAAACACACACACACACACACACACACACACACACACACATATATATATATATATATATATATATATATATATATATATATATATATATATATATATATATATATATATATATATATATATATATATATATATATTTGTTACGATCCTACAATGCTGAACCCAAGAGATTAAAATTCAAGCAAGGGCAACTAGCATGCTGTTGCGTTTCAGAAGGCCAAAAGGGTTAATGTCTCAGATAATCACAAATTAATGAAGAAGGATGATATTAAACACTTCTAATTTTCGTACTAATTATAATTACTAATAACTAGGGAAACGAACAGGTTGATAAGCATGATGATTCAGTTAATCACAACAAAGAATGGTAATGGGCTAAGCGCCGAGGTGAAGGCCTCGAGTAAATGCACTCGTTACAAGGAATGAACACTACACAAAAAGAACATTTGAAGAACAGTTAATCAACACCTAGCACACTGAACAGCAAACTGAATCACACTCAATCACAGACCAATATATGATACCATGTAGTATCACCAGTTAACACGCTAGGAGAACGTGTGCACTCTAGAACACTAATCAGTGTTCGTTACACACCACAACAAACCATATGAAACTCAGAGCTCCTCACAACACTAGGGCTCGTTACACATACACAATAATACACCAATGCTGTCTCATCTCCCCTTCAAAGGACAAAACAGTGCACTACCTGCTTGTCTTAACGCACAAACCAGCAGACAACACGTCACGCATATCCAGGGGTGTACCCAGACCAGCGTGAACAGGAGCACTTCTCCCACCTCTGCCTCGTCGGGCTCTCCGCGCTTCTCCCACCTCTGCCTCGTCGGGCTCTCCAACAGCTACTAACTCTCAACTCTTCCCTCCCTATACACATCTCTTCCCAAGCTCTATTTTCGGCAAGAACCTGGTGTCACACTAGTCTATACAGCGGAGTCACACGGAATGTCAGATAAAGGCCTCCTGTCGTGGGAAATGTAGATCTTCCCACGCCTACATGCCCCACGTGCATAGACTCCCACGGGTGGTGCTTGCGACACTGGACACCAGCCGCTATCGGTGTAGATTAAGGTGGGTCGCCTGTCTCTCTCCTCCCTCCGTCTCTGCTACCACGCTGCTCCCTTACAATATATATATATACACAACACTACGCAACACACATTCGCACTCATACAACAACAACACACATGTTCACACTTTAAACACTTCAAAGCACTATTATTGCCATAATACATTATACATCACAAGGCAATAAAGAACTAAAGAATATAATACAGGCACACATATAACTATAAAACTCACACAATAACACACAACACACATTCGCACACACACAAACACACACACACAGCAACTCGCATTATCACACACAACACACAACACAAACACACAACAACAACACATGTTCACACACACACACACACCAAACGCAACGTAACACAGATATACACACACACACAGGGGGGAGGTGTGGTGGAGTGGTCTTGCCACTGGCCTGGTAATCCAAAGGTCCCGGGTTCAAATCCTGATGTATCAATGGGAAGATATTATTGGGATGGAATTTGTGCTGTACCTAGTATCAGTGCATTACCACAAGCCCACCGAAACGTCAATAAAATACCCTCATTGTTCCCTGATTAAATAGCACTGTATGAATATTCCCATATTCAAAATATGCTATAGGGGTGCAATGCCTGGTGAGTTATCTGCTCAACAGGTGTCGTTGTGTGTGTGTGTGTGTAAGTGTGAGAGTCCGAGTGTAGGGGGTGAGACAGTGAAGCACGGGAACGAGGTGGCTTCAGAGATGGGGTCGTTTCGGGCCATAAGTGAGCACCGTACCTCATGTGAAGGCAAGATGGCAGGTGCTCGTTGTACTCTACGTGCTTCACATGTCTCACTCCCTAGACTGGAACAAGACCTCACGGGCTTCACTGTTCATGTAAAGCGGTGAATGTTAAGGCTCTCAGCCTATGCCCGAGAGGAAGTAAGTTGGAATATAGAAAAAAAAAAGAAAAAAAAAAAAAAACACAACACAACACAACGCACATATTCACACACACACACACACACACACACACACACACACACACACACACACACACACACACACACGTGTATTTTTCGTGTATTTTCAGCTCATGAGGCTGCCATTCTTTAATAAACCGTTTATTATTATTATTATTATTATTATTACACACACACAGCCCGTAGCCTAGTGGTATAGCTCTCGTCTCACACACGAGGGGTCGGGGGTTCAATCCCCGGCCGGGCGGAGACAAATTGGGCTTGTCTCCTTTCATGTGTTAGCCTCAGTTCACCTAGCTGTAAATAGGTACCTGGAATAAGTGGACGACGTTGTGACGTCCCATCTGGGGTTGTTGTTGTTGTTGTTGTTCCCCAAGCTGCCTGGCCGAACAGCCCCAAGGCCCCGAGCAAGGCCAAGGCCATAACCGAGCGCCCCCACAGAACCCTCCCCGCCGACCACAATAAAGGGGTGACCGAAGCCACTCCATGGCGGGGAGCTTGAGGAGGGTGCGGAAACGCCCGGGAAACCAAAGCCCCACCCAGGGCCCTTGTGCCCCTCAGCAATTATGAAGAGAAAGTTGAGGGGCAAGGGAAAAATGTGACGCTTTGGCTTCCAATCTTGGTAGATTGGGAGGTCAATCCACGTTAGAGACGCCGTCACTTGAGATCTAGAAAATATATAAGTAAAAGGAACAGTCAGAGTAAGCTATGGGTATGGCAGAGATTGCTCAGTTCTCACTCTAATAGACCAGCCCATCACCACATGACTAGAACCCAATCCTCTCAGCATCAGCTAGGAAAGGCCCTAGAAAGCCGCCTTTGGCGGGGGGATAGCTCCCCTATTTCAACCCTTTTCGGGGTTGGGCACCCGCCATCTGGGGTTGGCAAAAATGGCGAGATGGGTATCATATGGTTCACCTAAGCTGATGGCTACCTAAGCCTTCGGGCGAGACGGTACCGTCTATAGTGAGAATGGTACCATACAGATCCACCCTAAGCCTTCGTTTCCGATGTCGCCAATTGGCTAAAAATACAGACTACACACACATCCACAGCCATTCCAACGATACATATAACACCTACACATATAGGAGGCGGGAAATAACGAGCATGCTCACTCCCGCAATACAACTAGAGTAAGTACAACTAGAGTAAGTACACACACACACACACACAACGCACATATTCACACACACACACCATACCTTCAAAACGACTTCTCACTTAAAACTTTCGCACTCAAACGCACGAACATCCCAAGCCAAAAATAACAGCATATGCAAATGATTTCCATCTCCAGGGCAATTTCCGTCACACCTTCCTTACCCGGGCACAAAATATCTGCCAGTACTCTCCCTATAGCCGGTATCACACAAGAAGTTTGCCTCATTAGTTTGTCGATTTTAAGACCTTTCGCCCCATTTCTTCGTCAATATTTAGACCTTTCGTGCTATTTAGGTGTCGATTTTTTCCCTGGCGAACGATAGTGAGCCTGTAATGTTGGAAGAATTGTTCTACCGAAAAATGTACAAATTAATCTAGAAGGGGGATCCAATGGATGTTTTGTTATAATTTGATGGAGGCCTAGGGAGGAAACTAGAAAAATAATTAATACATGCAAAAATCGCCTCACTGATTGAAACCTGCGCTGCAAACTACATAGGCATGGGTGAGGGCTGGTCCTATCCAGAGTGAGGTTTGGCATCCTCTACCCTACCTTAGCTGTTTCTGTCTGTCTCTTTTACTGTACTACTTTTCCTTCTTGGTGCTGGGTAGATCACCCGATTGGGTGGCACTGCAAGGGGGCTGCGGACGGTGGGGTCATTGGCCCGGGGGTGCAAGCCCGTGGGCTGATGATCCCCTCCCCCGCTGCCCTCTCAGAGACAGATCTAATCTCACCTTGGCCCCTTCAGGTGCCCGAGCATCTGAAGCGACTTTGGTCAACCAGTCGCAGGACTGCTCGGTTAGACAGTCTGAGGAACTACTACCGTACAACAACAACCACTCAGTCAACTATATTATTACAGAACATCCATAATTAACAACATATAGTATGTACCCCACTGATAAATATAAGGTACAGTACATCCACGAGGAACAAAAGGCTTCAGAGTAAATACGTTGGGTTTCCAGGTAGCCAAGAAATACACCAAATATAATATACTTTCATAATTGACCATTCCTGTCATAATAAAAGTGGTGGTCTACATGTGTTGGCTGGCTGGCTGTCCCCCCCCCCCCCCCCCCCCCCCACTACCGTCTGATGAACTTGTTAGTACAAGTTTTGGGTCGGCCGCCTCTTGGCATTTACATACATATTAAACCAGCCGCGTCAAAGATTTTCCCGTGTGTGGTCTACGTCTTGTGTGTGTGTGTGTGTTGTCTCCGTCATGTTTGTCTGTGTGTATGTTTTTTTTTAATGTGGATGAGGGAAACAAAATGTAACGAGTGCCTCCCCAGAGTTGAAAGAGTGACAGGGCCAAAATCAAGGAATGCTCGAGCCAAAATGTTTGGACACATGGAGTTTGAAGCAATTTAAGTCTAGCCATAGAATAGCGAGAGAGATGCAACATTGCGGCGAAGAGAGACATATTGCAGAGAGTCGGTGAGTGGATGGAAGTTAATGATACAAAAGGCCTACTTTGTCTAGGAGTGCGGTGTGAGAGGATCCTCCCCACACATGTGAACAATACTCAATACATGGACGCACTGTGCCCCTGTACAGAGCAAGAAGCTGTGCAGGGGTAAAGAACCCCCGGAGGCATTTGAGTACACCTTGCTTCTGGGAAGCCGTTTTAGCAAGAATGGTAATATGGTCCTTCCAAGAGCGATCAGAAGAAAAAGAGCCACCAAGAATATTGAGAGAAGATGAAGGGTTGATTTGTGTATTGTTGAAGTGTAAGGGATAGTCCTCTGGGGGTTCACGACGGGTAGTAAGATAGAGAAATTGGATTTTGGAAGCATTAAAGGTAACAAGGTTTTCTCTGCCCAATTGGAAATGGTAGGTAGATCAGAAGATGAGTGTTTTATAGCTTTACATACATATACCTACACATACAAGCACACAGTATGTGTATGCTTGTATGTGTAGGTACATGTATGTATAGGCGCATATGTGTGTGCGTATATGCGTGTGTGTGTGTGTGTGTGTGTGGTTGTATGTGTGTGTGTTTGTATGTGTAGGTGCATGTGTGTGTGTGCTTATACCATGTGTGTGTTTGTATGTGCGCGAATTTGTATGTGTAGGTGCATGTGTGTTTGTTGTGTAGGTGTATGTGTGTGCTTATTCAGTATGTGTAGGTGTTAATATATGTAGGTGTATATGTGTGTTAATATGTGTAGGTGTATGGATGCCCCTAATCCTGGTTCAGCATCCGGGATCAGTGTGGGGGTAACATACAGACCCCACCGTAAGATTAACCCTTCCTCCACACCTAGCCCTATTCTCATTAACCCCTTCTGTACCGGCGACGTATTTTGCATTATAATCTGCCCAGTATTTACCTATTTTTATTGAGTTTAAAAAGGGCCTTCAGCAATCAACAGGCTTCAAACTATCTCACTTAACCCTTTTTTACTATCACAGATCCTTTTTGAAACTGCACAAAATCGTCTAAATATAGCTAACATAAAACTAAAGAGACGTCCCTGGTAAAGAAGGGGTTAAAGGGGGAGGTAGTTGCATTTTCTGAACCCACTACTCCTTCATGCCTATATACAGTTCGACAAAGTAAGATAACACAAGTTTACAATAAAAATGTATAACAAAAATATAATAATTAAAATGAGAGGCCAATTTTGCTAACATGCCGAAAAAAGTAGTAAGCTCTTGATTGCCGAATGTTAAAATTAATTACGCCAATTTAGGCCTTGGGGGAGGATGGGTTAGCTAGGCCTATAGGGGCATACTGTTTATGGAAAATATATGTTGATTTAAAGTAATAATGAAGGGTAATGAGTTTACTGGAAATTGTGGCTTGAGTGATATTGATGATGTTCGCAGGTAGACTAGCCTATATGAGGTTTGGTAAGACAGTTTATTAAGGGGAGGTTTGTAGTTTGCTCCCTAGACGTCTATCAAGCTTAAAATAAGATAACCCCAACACCCCCCATCGAGATTTGTTTTTTTACATTTTTCTACCCGGCTGGCCGAAGGCCGGTTCCTCCAAAATGTCAAGCTTGCTATTGCTCGCCAGGAAAAACATTGAAACCTACAGTAAATGGCACAAAAGTTTTTGATATTGATAAAGAAATAAGACGAAAGGTCTTAAAATCGACAAGATAATGGGGCGAACGTCTTAAAATGTCAAAACTAATGGGGCTAAGTATGCGGGAGACGTGGGGTCAGTAAACCCATAAACCTGCCCCTTAATGGAAAACGTATGGTGATATATAAAGTAATAATTAAGGTAATTGGTTTACTGGAAATTGGGCTGAAAATCACAAGGAGTGGTATGGATAAGAAAAGTTGAAGGTTTGAGAGAAAAGATAATTAAACTCTGAAGAGAGAGAGAGAATGAGAATGAGTGAAAAATGAGTGTGCGTGTTGCAGCCAAAAGAGAGCTAAGATGAGAACCTACGAAGCGAAGATGAAAACATAAGTAGAGGAAGAGTGATAATTTCAGACAGACAGGAGTAAGCCAAGCAGATAAATAACGAAAATATATAAGCATGAGAGAGAGAGAGAGAGATAGACAGAGAGAGAGAGAGGAGGGGGGGGGGGGGGAGAGTGAGCGAGAAAAAGAGAGACAAGCCCAAGATAATAAGAGAGAAAAAGAGAGGGGGTATTATCTGGCCTACATTGAGAGAGAGTGAGTGAGTGAAAGAGAGAGAGAAAAGAAGAAATGGAAGCAGATAGTATAACGAAAATATATAAAAATAATTGAAGGGGTGTGAGAGAAAAATTACATAGATAGATAGAGAGAGTGAGAGAGGGAGAGCCCAATAGAGAAAGTGAGAGAGAGAGTAATAGTAAGCGAGTAGAAGAGAGAAAAAGAGCGAGCGAATAAGAGAGAAAAAGAGAGGGGGTATTATCTAGCCTACATTCACTGCGCCACAATATGAGAGAGAGAGGGGGGGGGGGGGGGGCAGGCGAGGAGAAAGAGGAGGATTAAACCTGGTTATTAGAAAGTTGGCTGGTGTTTTGTTATTTAAGGTTGTAATATCGCTTGCCGGTAGGGGGGGGGGGCTTACTACCCCCCCCCCCCCCCCCCCCCCCCCCCCCGGGGGGGGGCAGACGTCTCCGGGAGTGGTGGGCGGTGGGGCTTTGTGATGGCTTAGGGCTTTTTTGGAGGTGTCTTGAAGATTTGTTAAGGCATCTTGGAAGTGGCTTGATATTTAATGTATTAAAGTATTTTTTAAGAGTATTCATAGAGGAAGGAAAAACACTGAAAAGGTCTATGAGCTCAAAGGCATCCTACATTCTCAAAATGTTTAAGGCAACTGGATACAAACTGTTGTAGATTGTAAGTTGGTGGAAAACCACTCGAAGGAAGTGAATTACAGAGAGTAGTAGTTCTGGGGATAAATTAGATTTTGACCCAACGGCCTGGCTCGTGCTCGCAGTGTTGTCATGTAGGTTCGTAGACTCATTGTCAGGCCTATCGCACCATCCCCGCAGCTCAGATTAGGTGCCAAACTGAATGAATTTGCGCTCGAATCAAGGTTTGTAGATTCTACGCACTTGACGTTCCATACACAAAACTTCGAATCTACTCACTTGACACCGTTTGGGTTAAAGATATTTTGGAGGTGCTGTGCAGTTATCTAGGAGGTGGTTTGAAGTTCTCTAAAGATGACTTGATAATGTATGGGTATCGCTCTCATAGGGATACTTTTATTCTGTTTGGAGATGTCTTGGTGTAGTCTTTAATATGTTTTTGTATTTACTAAGAATCTATTTAAACCTTATGACAATGCCGGACAGATTGAGAGAGAGGTATCCTGGCCAGGATTCGAACCCACTCATTCCAGGTATATTTGGGAGAGTTGGGCACTCATGGCCGAGTGGTTACGGTTCCCAACTCTCCAGAATATACCTGAAGTGAGTGGGTTCAAATCCTGGTCAGGATACATCTCTCCCTATTTAAACCTGTTTTTTTTTTTGTTGTCTAGGCTATTGTTAATATATCCCTTGGAGTATTCCCTGAAAACTCAAACAATTGATCTAAATCAAGACCAAATCAACCATGGCTAACCAAAAATGTGTCAACATATTATCATAACCTAACTTAACCTCTGAGAACACCTGGTTAAAATTGTCTACTGATTGTGTTGTCTGCTCACCGTCTAGGAGAAGTCTTGGTGATAATATTAAGTATTTAGATAAGGGTTGGTCCTGTCCAGAGTGAGGTGTGGCATCCTCTACTCAACCTTAGCCGTTTCTGTCTATCTCTTCCTGTACTACTTTTCCTTCTTGGTGCTGGTGATATCACCTGATTGGGTGGCACTGCAAGGGGGGCTGCTGACGGTGGGGGCATTGGCCCGGGGGTGCAAGCCCGTTGGCTGATGATTCCCTCCCCCGCTGCTCTTTCAGAGACAGATCTCATCTCACCCTGGTCCCTTCGGGGTCCATATAACATCTGGAGCGGCTTTGGTCAACCGGGCTCGGGATTGTCCGGCCAGATAGTCTGGGGAACAACAACAACAACAACATTAAGTATTTCATGAATGGCAAAACTTATGTTAACCTGTATAATTATCATATTCATCAAAACCAAAATAAATCAAATCAACATCCGTGAAGTGAGTAGCTTGAGTTGTTGAAGGAGGGGGGGGGGGGGACTCTAGCCAAATTCCATTACTTTTCACATTTTTCTTTATCTAGCTGTCACGAAGTTTGTCGGGTGGTGGGTGTTGGTGTGGGCAAGGGAATGGCCATGTGGAAGAGGAAGGGCTATTGATGTGGAAGAGGTGGAATTATTTCATTTACTGTGTGGGGTAGTGTTCGAAAGAGGGGTGGGTGAAGTCGGAAATCTGCATAAGCACCACACGAGGCAGATCCCATTCACACCCAACCCATATCACTTATAGTATTTTTTTTTTTTTTTTTTTTTTTTTCTATGTGATTGAGGGAGGCAAAAGGCATAACTGCCTATAGCGAGTGCCTCCCCCATAGTTGAAAGAGTGACAGGGCCAAATCAAGGGACGTTCGAGCCAAAATGCCTGGACACACGGAGTTTGAAGCAATTTAAGTCATAGGAAGAGGGAAAGACTGATTCTGGGAGAGAGTTCCAGAGCTCAGCTGTTGAGTAGAAGAAAGTTTGAGAGTAACGTTTCACTCTTGGGTTGGAGAGTTGCACAGAGTAGGGGTGGGATTGAGTTGCAAGACGGGTACCACGTGCCCTACGTAAAGGAGGTGGTATGCACTGGGATAGCTCTGAGGAACACTGATTATTATAGTAGCGATAGAATAGCGAGAGAGATGCAACATTGCGGCGGAGAGAGAGAGATTGCAGAGAGTTGGTGAGTGGACGGGAGTTAATGATACGAAAGGCCTTCCTTTCAACTTTGTCTAGGAGAGCGGTGTGAGAGGAACCTCCCCACACATGTGAACAATACTCAATACAAGGGCGCACTATGCCCCTGTACAGAGCAAGAAGCTGTGCAGGGGAAAAGAACCCCTACGGCGGTTGAGCACACCCAGCTTCTGGGAGGCTGCCTTAGCAAGACTGGTAATATGGTCCTTCCAAATGAGAGCAGAAGAAAAAGAGACACCAAGAATATTGAGAGAAGATGAAGGGTTGATTTTTGTATTGTTGAAGAATAAGGGATAGTCCGCTGGGAGATCCTGACGGGTAGATAGATGGAGAAATTGGGTTTTGGAAGCATTAAAGTTAACAAGGTTTTCTCTGCCCCAATTGGAAATAGTATTTAGATCAGAATTTAAGAGTTCTATGGCTTCATTACGTTTGTCGTTGAGGGATTGCTGGCTGGGGCGTTCTGAAAAAACTAATGGAGTAGTGTAAGGTTGAGTCGTCTGCGTATGAATGGATGGGAATTAAGGTACAGTTAAGGAGATCATTTATAAAAATTAGAAAGAGAATAGGAGATAGGACAGAGCCCTGAGGAACACCGGAGTTTATAGGGTGAGGAAGTGAACAATGGCCGTCCACAACCGCGGCTATGGAACGGCCGGAAAGGAAAATTAGAGACAAAGGCACAGATGGAGGGATAGAAACCGAAGGAGGGTAGTTTAGAAATTAAAGATTTATGCCAGACTCTATCGAAGGCTTTCGATATGTCTAGTGCAATAGAAAAAGTCTCACCGAAGTCCCGGAAGGAGGATGACCAAGAGTTAGTAAGATATGAAAGAAGATCACCAGTAGAGCGACCCTTAAGGAAGCCATACTGGCGATCTGAGAGCAGATTATGAGAAGAGAAATGCTTAAGAAATTTGGAAGCAAGAATAGTTTCAAAAACTTTAGAAAGACAAGAGATGAGAGCAATTGGACGATAGTTGGAGGGTTGAGAGCGGTCACCCTTCTTTGGGACAGGTTGAATGTGAGCAAACTTCCAGCATGAAGGGAAGACGTTAGAGGATAGACAGAGACGAAAGAGTTTGCCTAGGCAGGAGTCAGCACGGAAGCACAGTTTTTGAGAACAACAGGAGGAACACCGTCCGGACCGTACGCCTTATTAGTGTTAAGCCCAGAGAGGGTAGAAAGTACATCTTTAGAAGAGATTAGGATATTAGGCATAAGTAAGAGAGAGGAGGGCGGAGAGGGAGGAATAGCACCGGAATCATCCAAGGTGGAGTTTCTAGCAAAAGTTTGAGCGAAGAGGGATATTATAGCGTCCATATAGCATCTGGAGCGGCTTTGGTCAACCGGGCTCGGGATTGTCCGGCCAGATAGTCTGGGGAACAACAACAACAACAACAACATTAAGTATTTCATGAATGACAAAACTTATGTTAACCTGTATAATTATCATATTCATCAAAACCAAAATAAATCAAATCAACATCCGTGAAGTGAGTAGCTTGAGTTGTTGAAGGAGGGGGGGGGGGGGACTCTAGCCAAATTCCATTACTTTTCACATTTTTCTTTATCTAGCTGTCACGAAGTTTGTGGGGTGGTGGGTGTTGGTGTGGGCAAGGGAATGGCCATGTGGAAGAGGAAGGGCTATTGATGTGGAAGAGGTGGAATTATTTCATTTACTGTGTGGGGTAGTGTTCGAAAGAGGGGTGGGTGAAGTCGGAAATCTGCATAAGCACCACACGAGGCAGATCCCATTCACACCCAACCCATATCACTTATAGTATATAACAGTCCAGTTTTAATTTGAGAACCGTTTCTAGCCAGTTTCTCTTAAAATTACATGCTCGCTATCGCTCGCCAGGACACCTAAGTGGCACGAAAGGTCTTAACATTGACAACAAAATGGGGCGAAAAGTTTTAAATCGCCAAACTAATGGGCCGAACGTCTTAAAATGTGAAAACTAATGGTGCTGAACAAGAGAGAGAAATGGGTCCATAAAAACGATCCATCTCCCCTTAAGATATCTGTACATCTTTTTAACCGTTTGAAGATTTTGACAGTTTATTCTGGCTGTTATTAGACGATTGTATACAGTTAAGGAAGGATCTGTGAGCATTGTAAGGGTTAACGATTGTATACAGTTAAGGAAGGATCTGTGAGCATTGTAAGGGTTAACGCTTGTATACAGTTAAGGAAGGATCTGTGAGCATTGTAAGGGTTAACGATTGTATACAGTTAAGGAAGGATCTGTGAGCATTATAAGGGTTAACGATTGTATACAGTTAAGGAAGGATCTGTGAGCATTATAAGGGTTAACAATTTTACACAGTTAAGGAAGGATCTGTGAGAATTATAAGGGTAAAGACTCCCTCAATTAACCCTTTTGAGTAATCCAGCTAACTCTCGCAAACACTTCTTCCTCCTATTAATTAACAAACACACCACACTTCTATCCAACGCACCTAAATTACCTCTAACGTACCTTGATACTGGCTTTTTATCACTTTCAAACTGTGTGTGTGTGTGGGGGGGGGGGGGGGCACTTGTTACAGGTAGCTTTGCCTTTTGTCGCCTTCATTCACATAGATTTTTTTGTTTGCAAGTACTACTAATCTCTCTCGCTCTCTCATTCTCATTTATTCTTCTTTCTGTGTTTTATCAATTTTCTAACTATTTCATACCTTTTGTTGTTTCTTTCACTTCTGTCACGTATTTTTTTTTCTCTCTCTCTCTCTCTCTCTCTCTCTCTCTCTCTCTCTCTCTCTCTCTCTCTCTCTCTCTCTCTCTCTCTCTCTCTCTTTATATATATATATTTTTCTTACATCCGCCATTTTGCCCTTGTGCCTGGGCTGGGCTGGCAAGGCGGCCTCTGATTGGCTGACGGCAGCCAATGAGCGGGCGGCTTACAATCTGTGGGTTAAAGGTGGTTTTCCTAGCAAGAACACCTCCTCTTCTCTCTCTCTCTCTCTCTTTCTTTGCTATCCTTTCCTTCCACTGTCCCTTACTCTCGGGGTTAGCTATCTCTACTAGAATTAAGTCCTGACCACCTCGTTGGGATCGTAAGGCCTGTGTGGTCTCTCTCTCTCTCTCTCTCTCTCTCTCTCTCTCTCTCTCTCTCTCTCTCTCTCTTTATCTTTATCTTTCTCCTTCTCTCGCTCTCTTTCTCTTTTTTTCTCTCTCCCTCTCTCTCTCTTTCCTGCTTTGCTATTCTTACCTTCCACTTTGTATCAAATTCTATGTTAGCATTAAGTCCTGTCTGCCTAGTAGGGACCGCAAGGTCTGTGAAGTCTGTGTATCTATGTAACGCACACACTCACTCTCTCACACACTCTCACTCTCTCTCTCTCTCTCTCTCTCTCTCTCTCTCTCTCTCTCTCTCTCTCTCTCTCACACACACTTCCTCACACACACACACGGACATTAGTTCTAGGGCAGTAGTTCCCTTTCCAATGTTCCCTTACCCACTCTAAACCACTGTTTGGACACTTGATCCTCAGTGTTTTGGAGGACAAGCAGCCTAGAAGGATCACTAGACCTGTTGTTGCTTGATTTCCTTTGTACACACTTCCTCACACACACACACACACACACTTCCTCACACCCACACACACACACACACTTCCTCACACACACACACTTCCTCACACACACACACTTCCTCACACACACACACACTTCCTCACACACACACACACACACACACTTCCTCACACACACACACACACACACACACTTCCTCACACACACACACTTCCTCACACACACACACACACACTTCCTCTCACTCTCTCTGTCTCTCTCTCAAGCCTATTTATTCCTGCTTCTTATTTTCTCTGTTCGTATTACCCGAATTTCTTGCATTCATCCTGCATTAATTAAAATGTTCTCTTTTTTTTCATGTTAACCCATTCAATATCGGTGACGACACTTACATTATATTCTGGTGACTATTTGACGATTTTATTCAGCTTAGGAAGGACGTTTACCAATGAAAGGCCGCAGACTGTCTCAATTATTCCTTTTAGCAACCGTATATCTTGCCTAACCTTCATAAAATCGTCTAAATGTAGCTGAAATCAAATACAAGTTACGATACCGGTACTGAATGGGCCCAAGGGACACAACAGGATAAGGAGTTGCTGGAAGTCCTGTTTCATTTGCCTGGCTTCCCTCACTGTTTCCTCCTCCTATTCATTTCACTACAATATGCAAGCACACCACACTTCTTTCCCACACACCTAAACTACCTCTAATGTACAGTCGCGCTAATAAGTGATGTATCGGCACCAAGTATGTTTCGATCAATAATTGGTATCGGAAATATTTACACATGATTTCTTCTTTTTGAGTGAGATATACACCCATGTTCCTACACTTACCCACCCTATTCAACATCTGACAGACAATACTACAGCACAGAGCAAGCCAAACGTAATGACAGCTGGGACATGACTTATTAGCGTGACCGTACCTTGATTTTGTCCCTCTGTCACTCTTTCAAACTTGGGGGGGGGGGGAGCTTGTTACAGGCAGCTTTGTCTTTTATCTCCTTCACACTCATAGAAAATAAATTTAAATTTATTTACCTTTTACCTCGACCCCAATGCTATTTTGTTTTGTGTTTCAACTTCTTTTACACTAATTTATATGTTTTTCTATTTGGTTTAGGTTGTCTCCTACATGTTATATATTGTTTACTTTAGCATTTTCCTTTCTTTCTGTGGTCATCCTTTTATCTTAGCTTATCTTACATTATTACGCTCTTTCTCCTGCATTTTTTTTTTTTTTTTTTTTTTTTTTTTTTCTTTCAAAGCCTTGGCTGATCAGAACCCTGTAACTCTTACGAGGCCCCGAGATTATCGATTGAAGTTTCGAGATGTTGAGTGTTTCATATGTGTCGCACTAGATGGTCACAGTGGAGCTTCAAGGTGTTGGTTGCTTCCTCTCTGCCACACTAGATGACGACACCTTATTTATACACGTCACTTGTTTCTGAGAGAGCAGCTATACGGTCGTTCACAGCATCTTCTATGATCTATGCTATGAATACTCTTCCTTCGACTTATCTTCTTTCATATATTTCTTTCTTCAAATTGTCTCACTCCTTTCTCCAATGCGCATGTCGTAGTTTACTTTTCTTCTCCGTTTTCTGATTCTTCTTCTCCATGATATTCCGTTTTCTGTTCCTCTGCGACAGGTTCCATGAATCGTCAACTTTTACATATAAATTTAGACTCTTTCATTATGCTCCTCAGTTTTGGCTATTGAGTTTTGCTTTATTTGGATTTTTTTCTTTTTTCTTGCCAAGGTCGCTCTCTCCATCTACTCTTCTCTCTCTCTCTCTCGCTCTCGCTCGCTCGCTCTCGCTCTCTCGCTCTCGCTCTCGCTCTCGCTCTCGCTCTCGCTCTCGCTCTCTCGCTCTCGCTCTCGCTCTCTCTCTCTCTCTCTCTCTCTCTCTCTCTCTCTCTCTCTCTGGGTTGTATCCATTCGGCCCAATTCAGCCTATTGTTTTAAAATGTTTATCCCCATCCAGGTGTCGATTTCTTCGCGGCGAGCAATAGCAAGCCAGCATTGTATGATGACTCTAGACAGAGCCTGAACAGGGACAAGACAAGACAACATATAAAACAAAAATAAATATAAAAGTTACATACATCTAGGTCGCCCAAGAGTAGACCCAGAGACCTAGGCCCTTTTGGGGTCTCCATCGAAAGACTCCCAGGTCCCAGACTTCACAATGCCCCCACACCATGATGCCCGCCCACCACACATCCAGGTATGACCCTTCATATATACACCGGCTCCCCGGGCCAGTCGCCTGACGGACAATTATCTAGTCCAACCCCTCCCCCAACCCGACTTCATCAGCATGTATTCATCAGCATTATCACAAGCATTATTGTAATTATATATTGTAATTATATATTGTAATTATATATTGTAATTATATATTGTAATTATATATTGTAATTATATATTGTAATTATATATTGTAATTATATTGTATTATATGTAATATATTGTAATATATATTGTAATTATATATTGTAATTATATATTGTAATTATATATTGTCATTATATATTGTATTTATATATTGTCATTATATATTGTAATTTGTTATTCTAATTTATATATTATTATTTACTATTGTAATTAATATATTGAAATTAATTATTATATTTGAGTATTGTAATATGTATATTGTGTCTTATTATTATAATGTATTACTGTAATATACAGTATATATATTGTACTTTATCATTGCAATGTATAATATAGTGTAATGTATCTATTTAAACGTTCACGGTGATACATTGACCTTCATCCACAAAACTTAGTATGACGCTTAAGGGGAGATGTCCACTTGAGGGATTTTTTTCTTGACTCCTTTCTCCCTCATGCTTAGCCCCATTGTTTTTCTAATTTTAAGACGTTTGCCCCTTTATTTTGACTATTTTAAGAACTTTCAACCCATTTGTGTCAAATTTAAAACCTTTCGTGCCATTTAGGTGTCGATTTTATCCTGGCGAGCGATAGCGAGCCTGTAATTTAAGAGGAACCGGCTTTCAGCCGGGAAATTTTTCTACCGAAAAATGTACAAATTTATCTTGAAAGGGGCTCAAGGGGGTGTAATCTTAAGCTTGAAGGATATCTAGGGACCAAACTAAAAACCTCCCCTTAATCCCATGTTAATTAAGTACAGTAAACGCTGACACATTGCAAGTGGACCAGTGTGGCAATATTGTCAAGCGTTGCTAAACAGCCTCCAGCCAGGTCAAGGACACACTATTTATTTATTTTTTTGAACCTAGGGAACAAATGTGCAGTGGTGCGGAATTAAAAGGGAGATGGGCCGTTTGTTTTGGTCTATTAAGGGGAGATGTCCACTTGAGGGATTTTTTTTTCTTGGCTCCTTTCTCCCTCGTGTTTAGCCCCATTGTTTTTCTAATTTTAAGAAGTTTGCCCCCATTATTTTGACGATTTTAAGAACTTTCAACCCATTTCTGTCAATTTTAAGACCTTTCGTGCCATTTATGTGTCAATTTTATCCTGGCGAGCGATAGCGAGCCTGTAATTTAAGAGGCACCGGCTTTTAGCCGGGAAATTTTTCTACCGAAAAATGTACAAATTTATCTTGAAAGGGGCTCAAGGGGGTGTAATCTTAAGGTTGAAAGATATCTAGGGACCAAACTAAAAACCTCCCCTTAATGCATGTATTCCTATATTTCTTAGTTTCCTCCCTAGACCTCCATCAAGCTTAGAAGAAAAAAAACCATCCATTAGATCCCCCTTCAAGATAAATTTGCATATTTTTCTAGGCCGGTTCCTCTTCAAATTTCAGGTTTGCTATCGCTCGACAGGAAAAATCGACACCTTAATGGTACGAAAAGACTTAAATTTGACAACGAAATGGGGCAAAAAGTGTTAAAATCGCCAAACTAATGGACCGAATGTCTTATAATCTCAAAACAAATGGGGCT
Organism: Paralithodes platypus; assembly: GCA_032716605.1. Classification (NCBI taxonomy): domain Eukaryota; kingdom Metazoa; phylum Arthropoda; class Malacostraca; order Decapoda; family Lithodidae; genus Paralithodes; species Paralithodes platypus. The sequence continues at coordinate 20,928 of JAVRFV010000427.1, forward strand.
AAACACGAGGGAGAAAGGGGAACAGAAAAACGACCCATCTCCCCTTAAGTCCAGAATTGAATATGGGTTGTCATGATTAAGAACTCAAATCGCTGGATGAGAGAGAGAGAGAGAGAGAGAGAGAGAGAGAGAGAGAGAGACGCAACGAGGAAGCACCGAGCGACAAAGAAGAAACAAAAAACTCCCCAATTGCGCAGAAAATTAAATCATGCCTTTTTTTCGGGGCCATTAATTTGGAAATGGATCAACATTGTTCTTGTGATTAATGGGGGCCTGGGGGGGGGGGGGGGGGCTTTGGGGGGCTCGTCTTTCTTTGTTCTCTATCCTCCTTCTTTGCTCTCCTTTCCTTCCACTTTCCCTTGCTCACGGGTTAGCTATCTCTACTAGAATTAAGTCTTCGCTGGGATCTTAAGGTCTGTGGTTTGTGTATCTATGTAAATCTCTCTCTCTCTCTCTCTCTCTCTCTCTCTCTCTCTCTCTCTCTCTCTCTCTCTCTCTCTCTCTCTCTCTCTCTCTCTCTCTCTCTCTCTCTCTCTCTCTCTCGCTTCTTTGCTATCCTTCCACTTACTCACGGGTTAGCTTCCTCTACTAGAATTAAGACCTGACCACCTCGCTGGCGTCCGGCAATAGATAATAATGTCTCTCACTTTAACTCTCAAAACAGATTTTTTTCCATTCTTCAAACTTCATCATTTTACTTCCAATTCCTATTTAATTCATCTCTCAGTTTAATTAAAAATCATCTGTCTCTGTATCTATCTCTCCCCCTGTCTCAATCTGTCTCCCCGTCTCTCAATCAGTCTCCCCCTGTCTCTCAATCAGTCTCCCCCTGTCTCTCAATCTTTCTCACCCTGTATCAAGCTGTCTCACCCTGTCTCCAACGTCATCTCTTATTCTGTCTCTCAATCTCTCTTTCTTTCCATTCTTCCAACTTCATAATTTTACTTTTAATTCCCATTTCATTCATATTTCAGTCTAATTATATAATCTGTCTCAATCTGTCTCTCCCCTTGTCTCCAACATCATCTCTTATTCTCTCTGTCTCTCTCCCCCCCCCCCCCTCCTCTCTACTACTACTACTTCGCCCCTCATTCCTCTTTCCTGCCAGAGACAAAAGCCAATGTTTACATAACGGAGGGGGGGGGGGGGGGCAGAGAGAGAGAAAGAGAGAGAGAGAATGAGTGTGAGTTACAAAGGTATTCATACCACACAGGCCTTGCGGTCCCTACTAGGTGGTCTGGCCTTAATACTACTAGAGACAGGGACAGTATACTGTATAGTAGAAGAATAGGACAGCAAAGTAGAAGAGAGAGAGAGAGAGTGATTGATTGAGAGAGAGAAAACAAGAGGGAGCAGAGATACTCAGACCACACAGGCCTTGCGGTCCCTACTATAGGTAGCGCCAGCGAACATGACAATACTCTTGACCCCTTAACTTCTTATAACTCGAAATGAATTAAAGCAATCGGGCTGACGTTTCTATCATTTGAGAAGAGTCCACCAGGAAATAGGTGTGGACATTTACACCAAGTTTGCTCTAAGCCCTTTTGAGTTACAGAGAGTTCAGGGTTCAAGATTATTGTTAAGTTCGTTGGCGCTACCTATAGGTGGGAATGACATTGTATTACAGATATAAATGTATCCGATACGAACTACGACAAATACGAAAACACACACACACACACACACACACACACACACACACACACACACACACACACACACACACATTAGGGTCGGTCTAAGATGTGAACTTTGTAAATGATAGTTATGTAAATGAAGGTCGTGAGAGGTTGTAAATCTGAGACCAGGAATAAGCTGACATCAACACTCGCTCTCTCTCTCTCTCTCTCTCTCTCTCTCTCTTTACTTGTTTATTTCTTATTGTTTGGGATCCCTTTTGTTATTTCTATTTGTTCCTACTATTCAACACTACTTTTATACAAGCCCATTTGTGTAAGAGCTTGTGGTAGAGCTTCGCTGCATGTCTGCCTGCTGAAATCGGAGCCTCGATCTGGGAGATCTGGGATCCCCAATGGGTCTGGGTCTCTGGGTATTTATCCTGGACGACCTAGATGTGTGTGATTTTAATTAATTCATTCATTAGTTTATTTATTTTTTGTTTTTCCCTGTTTGAGCTCTGTCTTGAGTCGGCCATCCCCAATAAAAAAAGTGGTTTGTGCCAGAGTATATACAAAGGAGAGTACACAGGAGTACAAAGGAAATCAAGCAACAACAGGTCTAGTGATCCTTCTAGGCTGCTTGTCCTCCAAAACACTGAGGATCAAGTGTCCAAACAGTGGTTTAGAGTGGGTAAGGGAACTACTGCCCTGGAACTAATGTCCGAGGCAGGATTAGGAAGTTAGTAGGGGACAGATGGGTTAGTACATATATGTATTTATGTATGTATGTATGTACTTTTATACAGAACTGGGTAATTCAGAAAAAGGTTTCGTAAATATCAAGATATACCGGTATTCGTGAGACAGATATATTATCAATTTACATATGAAGCTATAGGCCAGAGAGAGAGAGTGAGTGAGTTAGTGTGAGTGAATGAGTGAGTGAAAGAGAGAGAGAGAGAGAGTGAGTGAGTTTTTTTCTATGTGAGTGAGTGGTGTTGTCAGATTATTCCCGGCCTCAGATTCACAACCTCTCATTTACATTGACAAAGAAATGTGGCAAACGTCTTAAAATCTCAAAACAAGTATGCTCACCATGAGGGAGAAGTGAGCCCAGAACCCCCCCCCCCCCCCCCCCCCCCTCTTTAACTGACGTATAAGCTGATTATATAACTGAAAGTCTAAATACCACAAAGCCTATACCTCTTAATTCCCGTGCAAGCCCCAATCACTTGTTCTCTTTGTAAGTGCTCAGTATGTCTTGTTTTTTCTGGTGTAATTAAGCACAGAGAGAATGGTATCTATTTCTTTAGGTCCTTTGTAAATCACTGTCATTATGTTCTGAAACAATTCGTCTAGCGAGAATTTATACTGTATATCAATGGCGGGGTGAGCGGCTAATGCAAAAACCTATCTTATCTATCTATTGCCAGACGCCATAATTCCCGAAGGGGTGGCCACGGATGAATCGCCCTATACACTTCTGTTCCCCGTCAGCCGACGCCACTCCTGCCAACCAACACCGCTTTTACTCCTATACCTCTTAACTCCATCCTTCCATCTCCCTCTCTTAGTCATTCTCTCGCTTCCCTTACATTCCACATGGCCGAACCATCACAAGGTGTTCCTTTTCACACATTCCAGCACATCCATACCGCTCTCTTACTTCCTCATTCGTCTGTCTATCCCTCCATGTAACGTCACATGCACTTCTCAAGTAACTCATTACCACCCCTCTCACTCTTGATTTGTGTTTCTCCAACAACGTCCATGCTTCACTCCCATACGTCAATGTCGGGATTACCACACTGTCGTGTAATGACTTCTTTACTTCCTTTTAAACCACCCTATTCCTTGTTACTGCTTTTAGACCACCCTATTCCTTGTTACTGCTTTTAAACCACCCTATTCCTTGTTACTGCTTTTAGACCCACCTATTCCTTGTTACTGCTTTTAGACCACCCTATTCCTTGTTACTGCTTTTAGACCACCCTATTCCTTGTTACTGCTTTTAGACCACCCTATTCCTTGTTACTGCTTTTAGACCACCCTATTTCCTTGTTAATGCTTTTAGACCACCCTATTCCTTGTTACTGCTTTTAGACCACCCTATTCCTTGTTACTGCTTTTAGACCACCTATTCCTTGTTACTGCTTTTAGACCACCCTATTCCTTGTTACTGCTTTTAGACCACCCTATTCCTTGTTACTGCTTTTAGACCACCCTATTCCTTGTTACTGCTTTTAGACCACCCTATTCCTTGTTACTGCTTTTAGACCACCCTATTCCTTGTTACTGCTTTTAGACCACCCTATCCCTTGTTACTGCTTTTAGACCACCCTATCCCTTGTTACTGCTTTTAGACCACCCTATCCCTTGTTACTGCTTTTAGACCACCCTATCCTTGTTACTGCTTTTAGACCACCCTATTCCTTGTTACTGCTTTTAGAC